>JAIZAY010000674.1:0-34116 GCA_029531755.1 Holothuria leucospilota
CATGCCCACCATCACTGATTCCGATCTTTTTTTTTTTAAGTTTCGAAAAATACGTAAATTTTTTAACACAAATTTACTTCAAAAAGGTACCATATTTGGCACCAGATTGCATGTAAGGACACCGAATTTTTCAAAAAATTTCAAAGGTGAGCTATAGCTGGAATATCTCTTTAGATATCCTTCACAGTGGTTGGCCACGAAAGGAGAGCTACAATGTTCGAAAACAGGTGAATAGCTGAGTAATGATCCTTGACTTAAGTTCTAAATAAGTAAACATCGTGACATAAGCAGTATGGGCCCTGATAGCTGCACTGAAATTAGTGACAATTTTGTGTTAAAGAGTGAAAGTTTTGTAATCTAGAGGGATTGAAAGGCAAAGCTTTCGCCATACAGACCTTGCAGATGAATACAAAAGACAATCTGTCAGGTGACGTGCTATTGTGTACAGTGGCACCAGCTGTTGCAGGCAAAGTAGCGTCGTGCATACCCTATTCGAATTCGAAACTGTCTGAAAAGGTTTAAAATGAACTCAAAAGGCTTTCAAGCTACAGACAGTGGCGTCGGTACAGTGGGCAATGAGTGACGTGTGTCCCCCTCCCCTATCGAATCTTGCAAATTTTTAAAATGGTCCCAAAGTCGTTTTATAAGCTACAGATTTCTGTGGAGGGTGGAATGTATTTTTGATGATTGCTTTATTTGTTCTTACCATTTTCTTTCACAAACTGTTCTCAAACTATCATAAGTTTTGGAAATTCTTGACAAATTCCAAATTTTCGCACGATCCGCTAGCGTCAAGCCTTGTATTAGAGTTGTCCTTATTATCAATAGCTTTCGGTAACTTCTCACGGGGGAACAAAGGAGCAAAAGTGCTTTTTAAGAATTCTCAGTCAGAAGATTCGTTTCTGAATAGTACAGGTTGATGGGAAAGTGACAGTGTCCGATGCAGGTTCTGAATGCAGGTTTTGTCATGGACTAATATTTTATTCAAAATTTCGGCGCGCTTCGCGCGCATACGACAGGGTTTACACCCGATTTCATATACCATTGACAAAGCTATGACGCAAGAAATATTCAAATACAAACATTTTTCTAAAAAGTACATTCTCCTTCTCTGTATGGCTCTCATCTATATGGGATCTTTGACTAATCTAGTCTAGCACATGATTTTAAAGATTGAAACTACGTATAGCCATTGCTTATTTTCCAAACATTTTACCGCGACGTTCAATAACGACGAAAATCTTTTCTGAAACGAATTTTGCCTTTCCACCATCCTTCTTGTTATACCTAAAAAGACAAGGTGATATATAATATCTCCTCCCATATGGATGTCGGGTAGTGAGAATCCCGTTGGTCCCTCTTTTGTATACTGTAACTAATTCAGAGCTCTCGGGAGGCTCTATACTGTTCTCTTATCTTTCAACCTTGGATATCCTTTTAAACTATAAAGGAAAATATTTTATTATAGTCCAAAAATGTTTCTGTGGACTCCACGCAGGTATAATTGCTTGTACAATTTTCCCATGGGCGTGGATCATGGGGGGAGGGGGAGACGCGTTCCTCTCACTATTTTGAAAGGGAGACATCGTCAAAAAGTCCCCCTTACTCTTTCAAAAATGATGGAACAGACTGCAATTATGGCTAGGAAAACGAAATGTTAGAAGAAAAAAACCTAAAAATCGTATACTTTTGTTGCAACGAATCGCATCTGAGGGCATTCAGTTCTAGAAAAAAATTCCCTTAGACCCCTCCCCCCATGCCGACGATCACAAAACCTTTTTGCCTCCCGTGAAGCAAATTCTGGCTACCACCACTGCTTCTTCCACCAGGACGGCGATTCACAAATGTGGAAAAGTCCCCCCCCCCCCCCCCACACACACACACACTTTTGGAGATGGATCCACGCCCATGATTTTTCCTGGGAATTAAAGGAGGTTTGAAGACAATATAATAACCGTCTCTTACTTCCCTTCTTCACCCAAACAAAAGTTAGAATTCACTAAATTGTGGACATTTTTTTAAACATACAATCAATTTAGAATGACCCAAAGATACCACCATTTTGCATATAGGCTCCCTAAAATGAACAAACATCTCTCAAAGGGGAGGGTAAACCCCATCCTGGGATTGCACTCTCATGTACTAACAAGAAAAGTCTCTCCCACTCTTGTATATAGCGTATATAAAATCCCACTGCCTAAAAAGGCACGGTTTAGCAGTTATCTGCTGTTCCTCCAATCACCAACTCCCGCCGGCACCATCGGTCAGAGATTCTGAAGGGTATATCCTTCAGAAATCCATAAAGAAGTTGATATATCATCTCTCCTCCCATATGGATGTCAGGTTGTGAGAGTCCTGTTGGTCCCCCTTTTCAGTGTACAATTAATGCAGAGCTCCCGGGAGGCTCTATACCGAAAATTTTCGGCGCGCTTCGCGCCCAATTGTTTACGCTTACGGGGAGTGGTACGTTTTTATTGAGTGATAGACTTATTTTTATCACTCTTTACCAAAAATCATTTGAAATCTTTCACGAGTTTTGCAAAGTCTTCTTAATATTTCTTGATTTTTGCTTGATCTGCGCATTTTTAGCCTTGAATTGCTACTTTTACTATCAATAAGGTCCAAAAAGTATTCGCATTACTCATCGGTGGGGTTCTACCATAAGCCAATTATTTGTGTGCATAAACGTGATTTCAGAGGAGCCAGCACTGTAAGGATGTAAAGCAACTGATATTCATTTTTTCACCCTCCTCTTCTTATGAGAACTGAAAACTTAGTATCGAACCCACCTTCTAATTGATAGACACACATAAAGGGAATTGACACCGTTTGTAATAGCAATGGTTTTAAATGTAAATTCAAATTTTCGCGGGCAATTGTTTCATCTGACGTCCTATACCTGAATACCGTATAATGAAAATAAAACACTCATTATGGCAAAACTCATTTCAAGTTACCTGCATGGGCTCATAATGTTGGCGTGTAAGTTTTAAGATAACTTAGATTCTCCCCCAGGACGACACATTTATGTAGTGACAAAGGAAGGATCCCCACTGCTGTATACAAAACGCAGAGCGCATAACAAAGTGCAATTTAAACGCCTCCACTCAGTTGGAAAAAACATCCAGCCGGTCGGAATTTGGGACCTTCACACCCCCAAATATATCACCCTAGCAACGGGCCTGGTCGGGTCCAAGATCTCCGACAATGATCCACGCTGCGAAGCGTTGTTTCAGCTATTTTGGGACATGATGAAAACAACATCTTGAAGTAATTCCGTGGACTCCGTGTATTTCACCTGGCAGATCATCTATGATGGTCATGTTAACTTTGAAATGATAATTCTTATTAGAATAGGACAACGTCAGCCATCATAAGGCGCGGGGGAGGCCTATAGGAAGACGCCCCCTCTTCAAAACCAGAGGGATTGGTTTGTGCTAAGTCATGTATGTCCCCCGTCCCCACCCCCCCCCCATATCTGAATATGGATTGACGCCCCTGTCCTAGCCCAACAGTATGCGGATCGCGGAAATGTAACGTTGATCGTTTACAGACCCCAATTCAACTCAGTCAGTAGCTGTGTGACAATCGCAAACAGCCTTATCAAACATGTCGCAACATTCATACCAAATAGATTTGCTAGTACGATTAGTTTTCCCTACAGATCATGGCTATTTTCCCTTGGATGTTTCTAGACGCTGTATCCCAACGTTTACGACATGTTTACACAAAGAACTTGCCTAAGACGTGCAGTTTTTGCTGTTGAAAGCAAGCTGCCTTCAATGTGCTAAAGACTGCATGCGTCTATTGTTATTCAGAGGCAAAGTGCATTTTCGTTTCATTGGGAGTGAGCAGAAACTGCTGTTTGTCCTCACCCCAACACCCCTCGAATTTTTAGAGTACCCCTTGGCACTGCTGAGAAAATACGTTCTAAAAATACGATAAAACGGCTAAAAATCGTGATTTCAAATGACTGAATGAGAACGGGGGCGTGGCTAAGGTCAAGCCTATGACGTCACTGGCCGAGTTGTTGACATGCATAGGAATAACGATATACAAACGTAGTCATAGGCTTATTTGAGCATAGATGAGCATACTTTCAGCACAAACTAGTGAAGAATTGACAGACAAATATTTCTTGAAAGAGATACGATGAAGTTTTTAAAGCTTTTGCCTATATCAAGAAGGGGATCACATACTACATGATCGGGTTTTCTTCCTTAAAAACAACAGTTCATCGACTAGTTGGTAAACGTCATAGAATGATTCACCAACTTGACCTTCCCTTCACTTTATTTTGCTTCTTTTCTTCTGAAAAGAGACTTAGGTTAGGTGGACTGAGATTTTTGGAAGGAATTACTGACCGATAGGGAAAGAAAAAAAAAAAACTCGTACATGCTTTAACCTCCTCCTCCCCTCCCCAAAACGGATTATAAACACCTAAAAACAGTAAAAAAGAACAACAATCTAGAACAGATACTATGTAATATTTACCAAGACATTGTCTATTTGAGATTCAGCCAATCAGCACTTAGAATTGTAGGTATTCTCTTTCACGTCCAAATAGTTGCATATAATTAAAAGTAGTGAAGCCACGAGGCCAACCATCATTCTCGAATCGTAGTCATACTAGCGCAGTATCGTAATTACACACAGACTGAATGGATTTAATACTGGATATATACCGGAATACACATACTAAAACCTGCCTTATACCGAAAGTCACCACACATCTCTGAAGAAGAGAAAGTGAACTTGTGGTGATTCTTCTAAAAGAAGAAAATTTCAAGGTCCTACAACTTGCTGTTGATAGCCGCCCAGCAATTATCTTCAAGCCACAATTAACCATTGGCCAGACTTCCGAATTTTCAGAATTGCTCCGAGGAGTAATTCACTGATCGAGTTTTAATGTTACAACTTTCAGATTCTTTGAGCAAGGGGGTTTGCAAAGTTTGGCGTTAGCCTGAGGAACACAATGAAAAGAATTGATTTCGAAAGGAGGGGAGAGGCCGTTAGACAAACTTCCCATGTCATCACTCATGAACTTGAAGGGTAAAGACAAGTTGAGGCACCAGAAAGCCCAAGACGAAGACCTGGCGTAGCCTGCAAAGAAAACCTGATACAAACCAAACAGCTCTTTTTGTAGGGCTACTAATTTCTTCCGAAAGAGCGCCTTCTTTCCTCTGCAAACATGCTTAAAATGTAAGATACTCTAACGTTAAGTTGTTTTTTTTTTCTTTTTTTGCAAGTCGACTCGAACCTAATGCTAAACCGTAAACGTTAGAGCTAACGAGTAACGTTACTAGGCCTAGGCCTATAGCTAACTAGCCTGCTCTCTAGACTAGTACGTAGGACGTATACCAGGCCTACTCTAAAACCTTCCTACCTACGCTGACTAAAAAGCGTAAATTTAATTTGATCATAACAAGAATAAATTTTTACTACTATGCTGTGCAATTTTTCTCAATTTCCGATTACCAAGTGTAACTTAGGCTACTAGAGTAGCCTATGTTACTATCCTACTACGATTAGTACTAACTTTACTATATACACTGCTTGCAGTACTGGTACGGTACATGATGGCTAGCTGTGTGCGCTCGCGCTAGCTCGACCCGACAGCCCGACTCCGGCCGGTGACGTCATAGTTTGACCTTTCGAAGAAATCACGTGATGTTATCGTTTCAGTATGGGCCAAAAACAAAAAATTTTCAGAAAATGATTAAAAATAGAAAACGCCAATTTTTTGCTTTGTTTTTCCTGTAGAAAAATAATATAAAGTTCTAGTTTACCTAACATTATGCTTCTGAGTAGATTGCATGACCCTTATTTGCCTCTGAATAAGACCTTTTAAAAGTTACCACGAATATTCTACAAGCCACATACGAATCAATTACTGTATCGATTGCACTTTGTGTTCTTCGACTCCTTAAGGAGAGAATACCGCCCTCGGAAAGCGGATGCATGCCGTGTACATCGCTTGCACGTGAATGTTGTTATGAAAACAGGCTAAATGCAAGGACATTTTCCCCTTTTCTGGCGCAGTCAGAGCACTATGTTTCACTTTTGCTGTAAAATGACAGTCTACTAGCTTCAAGCCCTGACGGTCTTGACATTTTGTGCACGGAAAGCCTAGCCACTGAACGGGACCGTTTAAGCCGCTCATGCTGGATCCTACTCAAGGGAGAGTAGGTAGCCTACGGAGGAGCGGCCCCGAATTTTACAGCGGGGGAGGGGGTCCAATCCGTAAGGGCTGGGCCTACGAACATCAACTTTGTATGAAAAAAAGGGTCAGTGGTGGGATATTCTGGGGAATTTAGTTAGACACTGTTTCAGTGGTAGCTGGCATATAGCAATCAAAATTATTAGAGTCTTACAGTTACACAACATCGCCAAGCCTACTCACCTTGCCTGATAAGTTCTTGCCTTATTCTCACACGAAAATTTTACACAAATTTCGCATTCTGATTGATGCGATAACCAAGGCTCCCCTGCGTTAGAAGCTATAGCTTTCCCCAGGTACATCCAGCCTTGTCAGATCCAGCACTAGCCATTAGTCATATTTGCTTTACCTACGCCTCTTTTTCAATTACAGACTCTTACCGAATTCCGAGTGCAGCCACTGTATAGTGGCAGGACTATTTAAACGTCGCTGCGGGATCATACTATGCTAGGCTGTTGTACTGTAAGTCTGTTTGTGACGTCATTGCTTGGAAACGGCTATATATGTTACTTTAATACGGCTGTAACGTCCGCAGTCAGGGTAACCCTGCCGGAGGTAACGTGTTGGTAATTGGTCCTTTCACTTATGCCTCGATGATGTCAAGGGCAAAACGTGAAGAAAATCACTTCCTAACCGAAAAACGTGGAATGCCAATCAGGGATAAGAACATTTATATGATATGAACATCCATATCGTTGCGAATTTGAAGCAAATGGAAAATGTGGATGGAAGACAAGCTTCTCTTGTACCAAAACAACATATCTTTTTCGTTGAACCCACCACTCACCTAGAAGTCAAGCACATGAAAGGATGAAAGCATTTGTTCCGTACCTTTCTGAAAGCCTCACGGCTACATCATCTTGGATAAAAATTGAAAATGTTCTGGATTAGTTTGTTACGGCGAAACTTGACATCACTGTTTACCGCGACTCAATCACGATGTCAGCATGACAGGTTGAGCCCACAGAAGCTGTGGATATGGCTAAATTGTTTGTCTTCCTCACTGGATGCTTATTCAAGCTAAATCAATTTGAGGCTGACTAACCGCAAGTCTTCAAACGCAGGCTGAGTAGCGCTTGAGCTTACTCCCTACACTAACCTCGTTTGTTCGAACAGGAAACTAACAGAGGTTGATAAGCTGCTTACTTTTAAAGGTAAGCTTTTGTTGTTACAAGTTGTGTTTTAAAATCACTGTTTTGTGTTAGCTTACCTTTGCGTTCTATCAATTACAAGTTGTTCGTTGAATTAAACGACTTATTAGGTTTCAAACAGACCTAACTACAAAACACTAGGCTACTATAATAATAAGCAGTGTTTAATTCTATCTTTCAAGTTGTACGGTCCAGTGGCGGATCCAGGGGGAGGGTCGCCGACGTCCGGACCCCCCCCCCCCCTCAGATTTCCCAATTTGCCCTTTTTCAAAATTGGATTTTTTACACTAGCCTAAAAAAAATAAAAAAATAAAAAAAAAACACGACAGTTTCACAGGTAATGACAGTTGTCCAATTCCGAGGAGATTTTGGTTACCCCCATCCAGTATCGATCAATCTACCCGTAAAAGTCTATCCATGTATAGCAGAAACTTTCGGCAATATATTTGACTACGGTAGCCTATATTGCCCGCCCCGAAACACGAACAGTGCAATCTTTTTAAGAGAATGTGACTACAGTATGTCTTACTGCCTGCAATGGAGTAGGGAAAAACAAGCCAGTGAGCCACAACTGCAAAAAAGGCCACGGCAGGCCTGACTTAAACCAATTGGTTAGAAATTGAGCCGTAAAACTTCATCTAACTCTAACTCTTACTGCCTGTATGACAGTCAACCATTCTAATCACTTTTCGCTTGGAACCACGTGTGGCGTGCTTGGGCATTCAAAGTAATACGAAACGCGCAGATATTACGTCATACTCACTAGCTAGCGCTTTATGCAACGTATTACTAATGGGTTTTAATATTGATTCCAAAAGGTCACTGCTAGTCTTTTGGTCTTACAAAATAATGATCTGTTCACACTCCCTATACGCTACATCTACGAAACCTTCCCTCCACCCGCTAGTATCCCTCCTCTCATGAACAAGAGAGAGTAGGTAAATACGTTTCGCTTTGATATTCATCTTCTCGACTTACTCTCTTCATTTATAGTGTTGTCCTAGTGATGGGAATAAAAAGCCAATCTTAGTTTAAAGTCCACAGCCAAGAGTTGACCAGAAGTCACAATAGACGAATCGGTGTTTGTTTCATTTTAAAATTACTATATAAAATCACCACCAGGTCAAATAACGCAATGTTAGTCGGTTCAATTTTTTGACGACCGGTCTGCTGTCGCAAATAACCCAGATAGCACACTTTGTTGGACCAACATTGGCAAATGGTCGGCAAATGTTGGCAAGCATTGGCAATAAGTTGTGTTGGCACATAAATGTTGGACCAACGCAATACCAACCTATAGTCAACAACTGTTGTGCACTCTAACATTTTTCCAACGTTGGGCCAACATTTACCAAACAATTGTTGGGTTTCATTCATTGAACCAATGTTAGGCCAACATTATCCATCCAACAGTAGGGCTTTCTTCGGCCAAACAACATTGGGCCAACATATACCAACCAACTGTTGGGTCACATATATTGAACCAACGTTGGGCGAACATTAGTCAGCCCATTTGTTAGGCCTTATTCGTTTAACCAACGTTGGACCAACGTGTACCAACTAAATGTTGGGCCTTATTCGTTAAACCAATGTGGGGCCAACATGTACCAACCAACTGTTGGGCCACATTCCTTTAACCAACGATGGGCGAACATTGCCCAGCCAACTGTTAGGCCTTATTCGTTTAACCAACATTGGACCAACATGTACCAACCAAATGTTGGGCCTCACTTGTTAAACCAACATGGGGCCAACATGTACCAACCAAAGGATGGGCTACATTCATTTAACCAACGTTGGGCACACATTGCCCCGCCGACTGATAGGCCTTATTTAGACATTATGTAAGAAACCAACGTTGAGCCAGTTTAAAGTTACCAACTGTTGGGAATCATATATTGAACCAACGTTGGACCAACACTTAAAATTTTTTTGAAGTTTCTAAAAGCCGTTACTATCATACAGTAATAAAACAGTATCAGAGAATTTATTTATAGGCCTGTCAAAGCAGTAAATAGAGGTTCAAAATTCATCAGCGGCACTTATCTGTGATATTATCATGTTAAATATAAAAGATCCAGTGTATGTGACAATTTGAAAGAGTTTAATTATAAGTCATCCCTCGACTGATGTGCTGAATCTGGAGAACACTTAAAAGTCGGTCTACAACCTATGGTTGGCCCAACCCAAACACTGGATTTCGGTGATGGATTGCTAAAGGCCCACATTAGTTTCGGTTGGCCAATGGTAAGCGGCCCAACATTGGCCCAACAATGTACCACCGAAAAAATACTGCTCTCCCAGATAGCACAATACATTGGACCAACGTTGGAAAATAGTTGGTAAATGTTGGCAAGCGTTGGCAATGTGTTGTGTTGGCAGAAGAGTGTTGGTCCAACTTAAGTCCAACATTTTTTGCCTCCCGTACGACATTACAATGTTACACTAACGTTGGACCAACGTTTAGCACCCAACTGTTGGATTTTATTTACTTATCAAACGTTGGGCTAACGTAAGACGGCCAACAGTTGGCTTTCATTCCTTTAACTGACGTTGGACCAACAAAAGTCAGCCAACAGTTGGGCGTAATTCATTTCATCAACGTTGAGCCAACGTTAAGCACCCAACTGTTGGATTTTATTTACTTATAAACGTTGGGCTAACGTAAGAAGGCCAACAGTTGGCGTTTATTCCTTTAACTGACGTTGGTCCAACAAAAGTCAGCCAACAGTTGGGCGTAATTCATTTCATCAACGTTGAGCCAACGTTAAGCACCCAACTGTTGGATTTTATTTACTTATCAAACGTTAAGCTAACGTAAGATGGCAAACAGTTGGCGTTTATTCCTTTAACTGACGTTGGTCCAACCAAAGTCAGCCAACAGTTGGACGTGATTCATTTCATCAACGTTGGACCAACGTTAAGCACCCAACTGTTGGATTTTACGTACTGTACCAACTTTGGGCTAACAGTAGACGGCCAACAGCTGGCTTTCATTCCTTTGACTGACGTTGGATCAGCAAATGTCAGCCAACAGTTGGGTGTAATTCGTTTCTTCAACGTTGGCCCAAACTTGGATTTTATATACTGCGCCAACGTTGGGCTAACAGTAGGCCTATAGACAAACTTCAAGTAGCTGCTTTACCTTAAACCGTCTTTGAACAACTTCCATGAAATCAGCCGTTGGTCCATATGTCTTCGGCCAGTATTGAGCCAGCCATATTTAGCCAACCGTCGGTAATTATGTAATTAACCAATATTTACCCAGTTTTAATTAAGTAACAAACTGTTGGGCATCACTATTGAACCAACATTGGCCTAAATCCTAAGACTACTGAAATTTCTATAGGCCGTTTCCAATAATACCGTAATAAAACATTCACTATAAGAGACTGCATAGAACTGTCAAAGCAGTAAATAGGTGTTCAAAATTTCTTCATTGGCGCTTACCTTAATATAATGTTAAATGTAGAACAGCAACAGCGTGTATGTGAATTGAAAGAGTTAAATTAAAAGTCACACCTCAACGGATGTGCTGAATCTGAAGGCTACTTAAAATTCGGCCTACAACCCATGGTTGGCCCAACCCGAACACTGGATTCCAGTGATGGGCTGTTTAACGCTGACATTAGTTTCGGTTAGGAACCGGTAAGTGGCCCAACATTGGCCCAACCATAGTCCACTTAAATAATATTTACCCGATCATTTTGGTATCAAGCCAACCTCACAATTCCTTTAATAGCAGCTGTTTCTAAATTTTACATTCACAGTGAATATTTTGCAAAATGTTTACTTTTCTAGTAGAAAGTTCTGCCAAGACAATTTAAGGAAAATGTTTAAATGCTAAAGAATTATGTTGGAGCACCAGGTTTATACACCTTTCATCTGAATGGAACATTCTGAATTTTTAATAGCAAATTTTTGTTTATCCCTCAAAACAGGTTTGATTGAAATAAATTGTGACTGGGAATGGTGAATCATTGCAGAAAATCATGCTTCTCAGTTGTACAATGAAACTAAAAGAAGGAGAAATAGGAATATCATGAAAAAATTGTGTTATTAGGGTTAATAATAACAAAGACGTCTCACTGAATATGTATAACAGCCAAACGAACATTCACTTGATTTATATTAAAATCCTACTGCTTTTAAAAGTGGCTAGCTGGAGCATGTAAGTAGCAATGCTGGTAGCTTTTAAACTTGCAGAAGGAAACTTCTCTGAGATATTTCATTATGGTATCCCATAATGAGCAGTTATTTGAGGGAAGTTCTAAAAACAGGCATAATGTAGTTGGCCCAACATAATGCCAACTATGTACAACTTGTTACTCCTTTGGTGCAACAGGTTGTAGGATTAACGTTGGAACAACGTTGCAACATTGTCAATTCAACATGTTGGGTGGACGGTGGCACAACGTTGGTCCATTGATTAAACAACATATTGGGCCAACGTTTTCGAAATGAACAGCCAACCTTCAAATAACATTTTCCCAATGTGCTGCCAACAATACCTACAACATTCTTCCAACGTTGGTCCTTTGTAACAACAACATATTGGATAAAAGTTGTTGTAATGTTGGCCCTGTATTGCAACAACTTGCAGGATTAACATTGGCACACCGTTGAGCCATTGTCAATTCGACATGTTGGGTGGACAGTGGCACAACGTTGGTCCATTGATAAGCCAATATATTGGGCCAACGTTTTCACAATGAGCAGCCAACCTTCAAATAACATTTTCCCAATGTGCTGCCAACAATACCTACAACATTCTTCCAACGTTGGTCCATTGTAACAACAACGTATTGGATAAAAGTTGTTGTAATGTTGGCCCTGTATTGCAACAACTTGCAAGATTAACGTTGGCACACCGTTGAGCCATTGTCAATTCAACATGTTGGGTGGGCAGTGGCACAACGTTAGTCCATTGATAAGCCAATATATTGGGCCAACGTTTTCACAATGAGCAGCCAACCTTCAAATAACATTTTCCCAATGTGCTGCCAACAATACCTACAACATTCTTCCAACGTTGGTCCATTGTAACAACAACGTATTGGATAAAAGTTGTTGTAATGTTGGCCCTGTATTGCAACAACTTGCAAGATTAACGTTGGCACACTGTTGAGCCATTGTCAATTCAACATGTTGGGTGGGCAGTGGCACAACGTTAGTCCATTGATAAGCCAATATATTGGGCCAACGTTTTCACAATGAGCAGCCAACCTTCAAATAACATTTTCCCAATGTGCTGCCAACAATACCTACAACATTCTTCCAACGTTGGTCCTTTGTAACAACAACGTATTGGATAAAAGTTGTTGTAATGTTGGCCCTGAATTGCAACAACTTGCAGGATTAACATTGGCTCAACGTTGAGCCATTGTCAATTTAACATGTTGGGTGGACAGTGGCACAACGTTAGTCCATTGCTAAGCCAATATATTGGGCCAACGTTTTCACAATGAGCAGCCAACCTTCAAATAACATTTCCCCAATGTGGTTCCAACAAAAACTTCAATCTTCTTCCAACGTTGGCCCAACGTTTTTGTGCTATCAGGGTAAAAAGCAAACATTTGACTTCAGTCATCTGTTCTGACAGAGTATTTTTGACAGTCACGCCGCAATTATATAGGGAACACAACATACAGTATTTTAACCGCTCCCCCAGTCGAGATAGCGGTGACGCCAGGTGGGGGAAGGGTTCATGCCCCCGTCGGGAAGGCTGGCCCCCTATCGGGGAAGTTTTACAGGTTCGTCGGGAGTCCTAGTCGAAAGTATGCAGTCCCCGACGACAACTAGTCGCCCCGACGGTTTACCTGTTCTTTGCTCTCAAGAGGATAATTTCTCTAATCTGCTAATAAGAACCCAAAATTTTCGGCGCGCTACGCGCGCTGTAGAGTCACTCTATTTTCTTCAATAGTTCCATTCCGCATAGCAGGATAGCACAAGTCCTATCCACCTTACCAAGTAACATATAGTCAGAGCAGGGAGCTGATATTTGGATGGAGATAGATCGCTTTGAAGTGAGGTTTGTACCGTCAAGGTCACTCAGTAATCCATCTCTTGTATCTTTCTTGACATTTCTATAAGACTTACACTGGATTAGGAAGTTAACACAAAAGGAATTTGTCGTCTGCTAAATCTACAGTAAGACTGAGCAAGGGCGTAGGCTGCATTTGGCATGGGGAGGTGCACATTTCAGGTAGGTGGAACCAGGAAGAATATCTAAGCGGAGCGCCAGCATTGCTTGGCGCGAAGCATACAAGAAAATTTTCGGTTTTTAAATCCCCCAGATGGCCGGAAACAGCATTTCAGGAGACTTAAGCCACATGTACCCAGCCTTAAAAAAAGTGATCCCCTGTCTGCCGTTTCTCAATTTACTTGAAATAGTACACGAATTGTTAATGCATGTCTTTTTTATTCAAATTAAAATGTCGCAATATTCATATTCTAAATTGATAGGTATTCCCAAGGCTTTCAGACTTTGACCTCCGCTGACCTCAAATGACCTTGACACAGATTAAGAGCTCAGTTATACTCTCATGTCAAATAGTAACTCAATGACCTATTTTCCTCTTCAGATATCATTCCTACCAGGGGCGTCGTGCAAAAATAATTTTTTATGGGAGGGGGGCTATGAGCGGTGACTGTCCGAAAGACTATCTAAGCGGAGCGCCACCATCAGTTGGCGCGGAGCGTACAGAAAATTTTGAAAAATAGCGACCCCTCAGACAGCCGCAAATGGCATTTTCCAGGTTTGTTAGTAGAATCAAAGCAGCCGTTATTTTGAATTTTCGTTTTGCAATAAAATTTTCACTTGATCAATAAAAAAATTATCAAATTGCAAAACGATCAGAAAATTTCCAGATAAAATGTAAAACTACCATTGCATGAAATGCAAGCTAATAATTGGGAAATGAGCTTCTATGCGAGGACGTATCATAAATCAACACTAAGAACGTAGTTCACCTTTCTTCCTCGAAAAACTGTCGAAAATTGTAAGCTGCGTTTTACGTTTCTCTGCCATAATTGTTTCTAATCACTGTTCCTCAGTGCGTGGGCAGGTGTAAGGTGAGGGTAGACTGTGAATCACCCGACTGACATTGAGAAAAGTCAACTGGTTAGAAACAAAATGATGCCTCCTTCTGGAACAAGGGCGTAGCCAGGTATTTGTCAAGGAGGACCAAGTCCATAGACAGACTGTCAGTGCTCCGCGCCACCATGGGTTGGCGCGGAGCACGAAAATTTTGGCCCGAAATGCCTCCCAGATCGCTGGAAATGACACTTCCCAGGCCCATTTACCAGATATAAATGGGGAAATACCAGCATTATTGTAAGAATTAAACTTGAAGTTCATAAAATACCAAAATATGCCCGGGGGGGGGGGAGTGGGTGACTGCCCTCTTCCTCTCATTGGCTTCGAGCTTGCACAATGACCAATATGAAGGTAAATACCTTTATAAATATATGATTTACCGTTTTTCTCAGAAACTACTGTTATTTGTTTAGTGGTTAACCTTCAAAAGAAAAACAAGTTTTAATTGAGGGCCGCAAGGTCTGATTTTTCGCTGTCCTGGGGGAGGGCCTAAGGGGAAGGAGTGTCCCAATCCCCTTTGGAAAAGATTTGCTTTTGGAAAGCAGGCTGAGATGCAAAATGGTGCCACTATTTTTAAAACATCTTGAAGCATATTAAAACACGCATGACGGCCAATCGGGAGGAGGGAAACGGTGCACCTTTTGCTCGGCCAGACTCGGTCAGACTGCTTCCGACTTTCCCCTACTAGCTGATTGTCCACCGACTACTTACACTAGTTCGGTATTA
Source organism: Holothuria leucospilota (assembly GCA_029531755.1). Taxonomy (NCBI): domain Eukaryota; kingdom Metazoa; phylum Echinodermata; class Holothuroidea; order Aspidochirotida; family Holothuriidae; genus Holothuria; species Holothuria leucospilota. The sequence goes on from JAIZAY010000674.1 coordinate 15,197, forward strand.
ACGCTCATAACATATAAGTAGCTATTCACATAATTAAATTGGAACTGATTCTGCTTTTTTAGTCGGAAATGGCTAATTATCACCAACTATCTCACCTTTTTGTCCATGTACGACCTGCCCTTCATCCAAAGATAATTTGCATGAAATGAAAGAACAGCCTTCCCCAGCAAACTGACCTAACCATGCAACGGGGTAACATAACTCCATTGAGTTATATTTTCCGAAAACAGTTAATTTCTCGTATTAACTGGACATGTGAAGGATTTTAAATGCATTTTTACACAAAATTTTAGGACACCTTTGACAAAATTTGGGCCCCAATGGGCACGACGCCACTGACTCCTACGAGGTTTCAGAGACTTTTTTGTTCTTCAGATATTCCTTCTACAAGGTTTTTCAAGACTTTGACCTCTGCTGGTCACCTAAAATAACCTTGAGCTTTAAACAGAAAACAATAGGGTTTTTCCTCAAGTTTACATGGACAACACATGATCCGTTAATTTTATTATTTACAAAATACTTAAATATCTTAACTCTCAGTCTGAGAGATAATCATTGGACTAAAAATAAGTTTGGGATTGAGTAAAACCCGAGCTTCCACACGTACACTAAGGCAATTTGGATAAATGAGAGACTGTCTTTGGGTTCTCAGCACATATAGAGATACCGTGGCTCTAGACCTTCATATATATCAAGGCGCATCCTATAATTCAATTACCAAACTTACCGATGTAGGTTGGTGTGTGGACAAAAGTCATGTTCGTCCTTGTTTTCACAGCTGTTGAAAACAGAAGGAGTGCATTTTTCTGTTTCCCAGGCCAGAGCGGAACTCCTCTGCCTCAACGGGTGGGTGCACGTGCACCCAATGCACCCCCCAGCCTACGCCCTTGACTGAGGGTTTTCCTCCACTGCCACAGCATTGCCAGTCGTCAAGGAAAATAAAAAATATTGCATCTTTCGACGCTCGGCGACGCGCATGACAGTATATCAGTTAGGTTTTATGTTGAAATATGAACAAGAAGCTATATCTGGTTATTTCAGGAAACTTCCGGAAACTTTTTATATTGTGGTAAAAAAGCTAGACGTATACCTCGTCAACTCATTTGCATACGGTATCTTGTATGGGAAAGGGCTAACTGTATTCGTTTAAGTTCAACTGAACAGCCGTTTCGAGTTTATTAACACCTGCCCTAAACATGTTGGCGGCGAAAACCTACACATCAAAGTATTGTTCTGCGCAGGTCACTTGTTAAAGGATTACGTGACTTGAATGATATCGCAAGGTGAGTTCCATTAAATTTGAGCCACCAAACAAAGGGAAAAAAAAGCCTTTGCGCCAAATAAACCGCTTATCGTTGGTAATCTCCCCTCGATTTAGTGGGTCTTAAAGTATTAGCATAAATTTAACTTTTCGTTATATCTCCATCCAAATAACAGCTCCCTGGTCAGAGTACATAGTTTATTTAAAGGTCGTAACTTTCATCCCATATCGCAAAGCTTAGTCTTCTCTTGTGTGTGTCATGCGGTACAGTCAGTTGGTGAGCGACTTACGGAGCAAATTTTGGCTATTTCATCTTGTAGTCCAGGTGGTTTCGATACAATGTATGTTACACCCGATACGGTCTACAAACCCACAGTTCTGATTCGCTTCGTGATATGTTTTATGTGTTAGCCTATCAAACATGTTCCCCCGCTTCGCGCGGTTTTCAATTTCACGATCCAGATTCAAAGAACACTATCAGTGCGCAACTCGGATCTTGAAGTATTAAGTGATATAATGCAAAATATGCCTGCAATAGCATGAGATAATGAGGCTCCTCCATTTGCCCTTCTCATCATCCCCTCGAAATTGGAAATGTCGGAACTTGGGGTAGCTGGCAAGACCCGGCCCCCTGTTGGGAAAATTCTGCCTCCACCCATGGTCGGTTTACTTATTTTGGTTTCATAAGGGTAATTTATGGGATAAAACCCAAAATTTTCGGTACGCTTTGTTCACTTTTCCTCAGTTCCTTTATAGCATGGAGGGTTGGAATGTTGCGCACTTAAGCAAAATATTGGAGACTGAGGAGACAAAGAAGGGAAAATAATCAGAAACGTCATGGAAATCGACTCGTGTACTGCTTTCCTGCAACCTGAATTGCGAATTTCTGGTGATGAGCACGATTTGCTGAAAATATTGCCACGTTTTTCACAGGTACCGTTGAACGATTTCGAATCATGAGAGGGTCGTTATGTTACGCACTAGGGTTAAAAGGGCTGCTAATTACCTCACAACGACCCCGCCTGCTGTTCCCTACACAAATGAGTCCGAAATTAGCAGTTTGAGCCACGAGCAGCTCGATTTGGCTGGCCTGATTGGTTTTACCGTGCCCATTTTTAAGCACATGAAAAGCACCGCAGCGGAAAATCATAATCAAGGTCATAATTTAGGCTAGGCATTATCCCCTGTTGATTCATGTTACGTTATTATTAACTGAGTATTACACGTATGTAGGTTTGTGGAATTGCCTTTACAATTTCGTTGCAGTGGAGAAATCCAGGGGTGCGCAACATTATGTACCGCGCAACATTGTGTATCGCGACTATACTTATAGCTAAATATATTACAAACCATTTCCACCTTTTCAAGTTAATAAGTAGAATACATGGATTTATGTAAATGTCGGGAACTGAATCGCATTTCGCTAAACCTGGTTAACGTTTTCTTGTGTCTGTCGTATGGTACGGCTAGTGACTCGAGGAGGGAAGTACAATAAAGTTATGCCCGATAGGGCCCAATTGTCCGGACAATTGTTCTATATAAGCTTTAAATTAGTACAAATTCTAATAAGTGTAGCCTTACCCAAAAAATTGTCTCGCGATTCGCGCGCTTTGCAATTTCACCGTTTAGATTCCAGGTTGTGATGCAAGTTTTTGCATGTCTCTTGGTTTATCCCTTCTTTGTCAATATGCGGTAAATTGTATAATCGCTGACGTTTATGGGAACCAAAATTTAAAAAAAAATGAATGTGCCCTTTTTATGTTGGACCCCCCCCCCCTCACAAAAGACACTAGATCTGCCCCTGCGGTCCTCTCCTGCGCTGCATTTATGTAACCGTAGAATCACCCTTTTATGTTACGCTTCCGAATATAACCAGATAAGCCTGACAAGACGGAAGACAAGCTCACTAGACACGCTGCCAGCTATCCCATACTTTCAGTCCCATTTACAACGATATCTAAATGGGTGTTGCCAGCCTATAGTTCACCAGCATTGTGGCCTTTTGGGCTGTTACGTCCCTAAGTTTGGTGCGGCAAAAGTTGTCATTAAATGTCAACGAATGCGGTCCAGATAGAGTGAAAAAATATAAAACATACAAAATAGGCCGGGATTTATTTTAATCTATGAATACAGTTGTTAAGGCAGTCATCTGACATGAAAGGAGTGTTTTGTAAAACTAAGGGTAATTAAGGCGCGGGTAACGCTCTTCTATCCTTTATCCCACGGTAGCCTGGTGTTTCAGCGAAAAACCGGGAGGGTAAGAATAAAATTTACTGAGGGGAAACTTGAAAGTCAATGGGAGCATTGCAAAAAAAGGGTGAGGAGGATATCCCCCTAGCCCTCGGCAGTTCCGCCTGTGTAATATCTAGGCCGGTAGTCAGACAAGGTACTGAAATTGGAGGCGAGATGGCCTCCAGGGCTAGAGCGAAAATATTTATAAGGGGTGCGAGTATACTTAAACGTATTAAGGTAATGATAACTTTATTTAATAGAAAGAGAGACGTTTTTTTTTTTTTTTTTCAGAAGATCACTGCTACCTGGCTACGGCGGGGCTTGGTAATATCTCCTTAACCCGCACCCGGCCACGTCCTACCACACCCCCGGCGGCAGTCAAGCTGCCCTCAGAATGATTTATGCATTACTCAGAATTCTCAATCATTACTAAGAACAGAGGCGGATTGGCCGTGGCGCAGTGGCGATCGACTTCCAGTTCGCTTGGGTTTAGTGTCATTTGTGATCAGTTTCTGAAAAAACCAGCCTGTCCGTCACTATCACTGCCCCTTTACTTTTTCCGAAGCCTCTCAAAGAGCAAGTCCACCCTTGTATCATAATGGCTCTAGAAGTATGCCTCTAGTATAGCAATCATAATTTTCAAACGCATTTATTGAGAATAGCGCGACGGGGCTCGACACTGGGGTTCCAGAGATTGATTATAAAGTCTTGCAACCATCCGTAATTTTTAAACGTTGTAGACTTAAAATTTTCAAACCGTTTTACGTAGGACTTACGGCACCTACCAATGTTTGCTATTAGTACAAATAATGTAAGATTTACATAAAAAGAAAACAACCCGGGACCAAAAAGCATCGTTGTCAGAAAGGAACGTTAGTTTAGGTAAAAAATTTTTGAAAAAAACACCACAGACTCCTAGATACTTGCGTGAATCCAAATAGAAACAACCCTTAATCATTCAAACCCGTTCAATGTGTACACGTTGGAATAGCAATGTCTCACTCTTTCTACTTGAGACTGGCTGTTTCACCTGCGCGAGTGAACGGCGACTTTGTTGCAAGATAAAAACATTGTGTGTGCTGCTACTTGCGTAATTAATTAAATGCTCTCGGATTTTTAAATGATAGCAATGAAAAAGCTTAAATGTGTTACATAAAACGACGAGTTTCAATTACCCTGCATTTTTATGCAGCTGAGAAAAAACGTTTATGTTTAAAATAAGCTAGCAAAGGACGTAATTACAGACAGAGCCGATATCCGAGTTGGGCCTCGACCTAGTGCCTTTTCTGTGGAAGCAAACACGTGCAGAAGGATTAGCCGGATGTTTATTAAGAAACCGTTGACTGAACGGGGAGGAAGTCCGTGGCTGTTGAAAGCACCCCATTTTTACAATTTCAGCCGATACTGCTTCAATTTTTAAGTTTAAAACAAGTTACTAAGCAAGTAACGTATCGTACTGAAACGAGAAAAAGACAAAAATTAAAGCTGGAGGAGATATACAGGGCTAAATTTTCTTCCAGTTCTAGCCAACCATGCTTATCAGGCCCAACTCGGTGTTATCCGAGTTGGGCCTCGCCGGATGTCCACAGGTTCTGTGGAATCGACTTGGCATGAGTATTACTGGTTGAACGCTTCAAGTGACCAATAAAGTGATAACGCTCCTCAGAAATATGCTTCACTGGAAGTGAAAATCAGTATAAAATGCTCCCTGACGTCGAGGCATAAGTGAAAAGACCGGCCAAACGCAAACACGTTACCTCCGACAGGGTTACCCTGACCTTAACGTGCGCAGCGCAGGCACTAATACACAATTACAAGTACAGTAGGTACAATGTAGTGCAACCGTCGCGTCAATGTTCTCAGCCCCTCATCTACGTCTCCAAGTGCATCATGACTCCATGTTTGCGCCTGCTGTGCATTCGAGGGAAAAATTGTATTCTTTCTGTGACCATAGTTGCAGTAAAAAGAAAAACAGAGGAGACATTACTTTACAGATTTGCCTAAAGTTGACCTCAACATGGTTTGCATATTACAACTTTTGTTTATTTAGCGTAAGTCTAGGCTAGATCTAACTCATATTGCAAACACTAGGAGCAAACTAAGAGCTTAGTGTTTCATACTGTGACAACTTGCACGCGCACACTAAGTTACAGATTTGCTGACAGTGGATACGCGCGTATACTTGTGACCTTTGAACTTAGGGGTCAAGCTGTGAAATTATGGCTTCAATCAGAAAGCTATGCCAAGAAATCAGGACTACTTATTGCTTCATTCAGATTTTCTAGCCAAATTTGAAAACAAGGGCCGTAATGGGCACTATGGTTCCTTGCTGGATGTAATGAAACTGCCAGTGAGCAATGAGCATACAAACAAAATATTAGCTAATGTGAAGTTTGCCTGTGACTTTGGTGACTGCTACATGACCATCAAAGTTGTTGGCAAGGAATGTTGACTACATCTACCAAGTTTCCTGTAAGTCCAGGACTTGACCTCCAAACGACCTCTGACAACCTCCAAATAGCCTTCCTTCACCAAGTACGAGGTTTGCCCTATTAAAGGGGCATATTGAGTAGATATCGAAACTTAACGAGGGTGTTAAAGGAAACTAACACATAACACAGACTATTATTAACATAATTAGTCAAGTTTCACATCCAATAGTTACGCATAAAGCTAAAATTTTGAATTTTTGGTATCCTGGCTTGCAATGGTTGTGTGCATAAATGAAAAAGTGTCTGGTCACGAATTTTTTAAAATCGAATTGAATTGTTTATTACTTACTTATGGAACATTTATTTGTATGCAAGATGTGGGGATTGTTTAAGTTCGACCAATCTGTCATTAGTAAGTGAAGAAAAGTTAACAAGTTTGGCAAAATTTGGTGAATTTCATGAACCAACTCAATGTGCCGCTTTAAGTTATTATACTTATTCCATAATTTGACCTGAGATGATCAATAAATGAGCACACACCATGGTCTAATAATTCTATAAATAATTTCAGTTACGTTCAAACTGATGAGTGTATGTGTGTTTGAGCTCAAATGGCATTTTCCACTCAAGTTATGGTGTTTAATCTATAACTTGACCTCAAATGACATTCAAAATTTTTGGCTTAGAATTTTAACTGCATCTGCTAAGTTTCATGTACACCGAAAAATTGCCCTGAAAGTACCCTCCTGACCTCCAAATAACCATCAAATCTACTGTGGCGAACACAGATATCAACTGTGAGCACAATAGCAGTTTTCTCTCTCAATTTACGGTGTTTAATCCGCAATTTGACCTCCAATGACCCCTGATGACCTTCACATGACCGAAATTGTCCAATTATCCTGAATGTTTACACATACCAATTACAACCTCAGCTGAAGTTTTACCTATCAAATTGTGGTGTTTAATTCACATTTGACCTCAATGACAAAAGACGTTCAAATGACGTTTCATTTGTTAATTAAGGCGAGCACATATACCAAGAATGAGTTTATTTGAAGTTTTTCTCATCCAGTTATGGTGTTTATTCCAAAATTACCTGTGGAGACCTCCTAATGATTTCCACATTTTGTACTTGTTATGATTAACACAGAGTAGAAGGCCAACTGAAGTTGTCATATCAAGCTATGGTGTTTTTTGCCATACTTCGACCTCAGATGACTTTCACATGACCTCAACATTTTCTTATAACTATACTTAACACATTTACCAAGTATGAGCTCAATAATAACCAGAATGCAAAAGCATTTTCGTTTCGATGATAAGCACTTACATCATAGTGTTAACAAGGTTTTCAGTGTTTGATCCCTAGTGACCCCAGATAACCTTTGACCTCCACCCAAAACAATAGGGTCCTTCCTACCATAGCGCATCCACCTACCAAGTATGAAATCCATGCAAGCTTCCTACCTTGAGATATGGTGTTAACAAGGTTTCCAGTGTTTGTCCCCGGTGGCCACAGATGACCTTTGACCTTCACCAAAACAATAGGACACACCAAGTTTAAGTTTAGTCCAGCTTTCTTTTGTTGAGTTACAGTGTATCCAAGCAAGTGTCACAGGCACACGGCACGCACACGCCAACCTGAGTAAATTGGTTCATTTGCTAAAGCAAGAAATTAAAAATGTTTTTTGACCTTTCTTGACCTTTAACCTCTGACCTTTGACCTATCATGCTGATTCAATTGCAGACACAAATTTCAAGGACTATGCACCCCCTCACCAAGTTTGGAGTCAGTAGTACCCAGTTTTGGGCAAGCGCGCGACACTTTTGACCCACAAATTGTCGTTTGACCTTTTGACCTCGTGACCGTTGACCCCAGGAGGTCAAATTACAAGTTGTGCAAAGTCGGCTTCTATCAGAAAAAATGAAAAAAAAAATGAGGATTGTTTATTGTTTCGTTCAGTTTTTATAGCCAAATATTAAAGTTGCTTATTTTGATCTATCATAACCTTTAACCGATCATGCTGATGGTGTTGGTCAAAAGGAACAATTTTTCAAATCTGGCCATGAAATCTGAATGAAACAATAAATGGCCCTGCGTTCTTGACATAGCTCTCTCATTGAAGCCCTCTTGGCCAAACTTGACATTTGACCTCCTGAGGTCAAAGGCAACGAGGTCAGAAGGTCTAACAACAATTTTGGAGTCAAAAGTGTGTCGTGTGCTCTCGCAAAACTGAAGGTACTACTGACCCAAGCATAGTCCTTTCAATCTGGCTTTTCAATTTTGGGTCAGTAGTACCTTCATTTTTGCGAGAGCACACGACACACTTTTGACTCCAAAATTGTTGTTAGACCTTCTGACCTCGAGTCACAAATTGAAAGGACTATGCTTGGGTCAGTAGTACCTTCAGTTTTGCGAGAGCACACGACACACTTTTGACTCCAAGATTGTTGTTAGACCTTCTGACCTCGTTGCCTTTGACCTCAGGAGGTCAAATGTCAAGTCTGGCCAAGAGGGCTTCAATAAGAGAGCTATGTCAAGAACGCAGGGCCATTTATTGTTTCATTCAGATTTCATGGCCAGATTTGAAAAATTGTTCATTTTGACCTTTTTGACCTTTGACCTATCATACTGAGCTTATGTGAGGTACAAGTTCCAAGGACTATGCACCCACCCAACCAGTTTGAGCTCAACCTTGTGCTTAGTTTAAGAGGAGTTTGGGACACACTTTTGAACTTGTGAATGTCATTTGACCATCTGAGCCTTTGACCCTTATTTTAGGCATATATGGCCACATGACTAGAAAACAGGATATTCAACACTCTTTTCTGCCCCATCCCTGAGTTGCAGTCATACAGCTTCAAATTTCTCGACCATGCATTTCCATGGTTACGGTTGCTATGGCGACTGACAGAGGTAAAATTGTGCACTTTTCAACAGTAAACGAAGCACAATATCTCATCCCCACATACTGCGTATGTAGGGGTGAAATAATTAATGATATTGGTAATAAGGTAATTAACGTTTGTCAATAAAATGTGAAGAACTTCTTAACCGTAAGGAAAAATATATTCCTGCTTTCTGACTGCCTTTTGCATCTGCATTTATGTAAGCAGATAGGCAATAAAATCTGAACTGAATGAGCAATGGAAGGAATAGAAAGTTATGTTATAGAAAGTTTGTGTTAAAAGGCCGAAATATATGTTGGACTAATAAGCAAGAGGTGGCTCCAGTGTTACTCTGATTGAAGGTTAGTTCCCCCTCAAAGCTTCAACCCAGAGCCACGAAAGGCCAGGTCGACGAGGTCCTAGAGTGATGTCGGAAGGGTTGAAGAGACAGCGATATAGCTTCAGTTCATAACTATCGTGTTTTGCATCAATGTTTGCGTACTCCTCACTACACTGTAAAAAATGTGCGTAGGTGCACGGAAGTTTGTTCACATATGATATATTTCCATCTGTAGAAATAAAATCAGCTATTTTTACATCGGTTGTGTATAAACAGAATTTTCCATCTCTGTAAGGTGTTTTGTTGTAAAGAAACACGTTTTGTTGTATGTCTACATATTTTATGGCTAGTACATGTACACTTTGAAGACCGAATTTACATTTCGATTTAAAAATATCCCAAAAGTAATATGGCATTACTTTCTTTTAAATTTACACTAATCGAGCCCTGTATTATTTGCAAAATTCTCTCTATGAATAATTTTGAGAACAAGTTTTTATGATTACATAAAGTCATCGTTTGTACGTGGCTAGGCTGTACCAGGTTGGCGCTCACTCGATCAGCCCAGCAGGCGACTCTCTCCAAAATTTGCTTCGAAAGTAACTGGCTTCGATTGATACGGTAAGTTTTCAAAAATCTTGTTTAGGAGTTATCAATCATTGATGAAAGTTATGCAGCACAGGATTTTGCAATAAATAGTCATCTTTTTGAGCTTGAAGAGTAATATTAAGGTGAACTATTAAAGAATGACTGTTTGTTGTTTTAGTGTAGGCTAGGCTGTAATTTACTACCGTGCAGTACATTGTTCTAGCTTGCAATAACAAGTAATACCCCAGGCGGTAACGCACGGTAAACTTCGCGAGCTTCTGTCAGTTTTAGGGGATTACTCCATAGAAATGGAAGGGTGCGTACTTTTCTGAACGCATTGAGTGTTGTTAAGAATACAATTATTTTTTTACGAAAATATCTAGCTCGGTTTGAGATGCTCGTTCCTAAATTTTAGGACGGTACTATATGAAATTTTTCGACCTCATTGAATTACATAAGTGTCGACGATAGGCGATATGCACCTGTCCACGTACATACAAGTGACGTTGTACGTACGTACCTACGCACGTACGTACGTACACATATATGTGCTGAAGAATAGGCGTAGGGCCTACACGTACGTGCGCACGTATGTATGTACTGATGTTAAGTGTGACGTTTGTGATCAGTATGACTGTGGTAAAGTCTGACGTCACAACGCGAATTTGGGATGAAAACAAAGGACTGTGACATCACAGTTAACAAACTCGCTATAAACACTTTTTAAAGCAAGCTACTAAGATAAGTTTATAGTGATGTCACAATAGCAAAGTCAGGCTTCCCTCCTTTCATTTTTTCTGGCTCAGCTACGAAAGCACTTAATAAAATTTAGTATGACACATCCTTCCAAAAACATCAAATTTATTCAAAAAGAAATTAATAAAAAAAAATAGTAAAGCAATAAAGTAAATAAAAATCATAAGTTATTGCACTTTAACATTTGATTGGAGACATTCTTCAAAAACATCAAATTCATCCAAAATAAATTAATAAAACAAGTTAGTAAAGAAATGAAATAAAAGAAAGTTTAATGAGTGGATGCATACATTTAATCTAGGATAATTGCATAGTCACATGATAAGTTAAAGGAGAAGACACATTTTTATGAAAGAAAAATTTTTTGTATGGAACACAGCTTTGCATTGAGTTGGTATACACTAAGTCCTGATGTCACATTGAACTTGCCAATAGGTAACAAAACCTAATAAGATCATTAAGATGTATATATGTATTTTTGAAATTTGTGGGCCACTTTTTTAATCATATTTGTTTATGGAAACAAATTTATGGAAGAAGTAACAAACTGTAATTCAGTGGTTGGAATGGACTTTCTCATAGTTACTTGGGCAGTTGTTGCATTTCATTTTTATTTTGCTTCCAGACAAACCATTAAAAGGGAAACGTAACATAGTAATACTCAAAGGAATTAGGAAGAGGTGCTTGGGAGCGGAAGGAAAGGGGGTTTCTATTTCAGCTTCTGGCAAAACATGCTATTTTAAAGCAAGTTTACAATTAAAATTTCACTGGCAGGCAAAAGAGTTACAGCCCCCCTCTCTCTGTCAATGAAAATAGTCTCATAGGCTTATAGTATTTTCTCTGTACATCATGATTCAAGATGCAAGACCTTTCGGCTAACTCACATTTGTAAAAACAATCACAGGGCAGTTTTTTAAAAGGGAAAATGACTGCAGCTTTTTATGTAATATATACAAATAATTTTGATCATTATGATCTGTTCAGAATGAAAAATGAAGGAAATAGCTCATCTTCAAATTTAAAGTTAGAAAGGTTTGATTCAGTATACTTTCTTATAATGCTCCACGTCCTCGTAAATTTCTTGGGGTAATTACCCTATAGACTGAAAATTGCGTTGCTTCAGAGTCAGAGGCAAAATAGTGAAATTATTTTTCAAAAGATTGCATGGTTGTTCATGAACTTGCTTTCCAGAATTTTGGTTCCTGAATAATACAACCATATAGTAAGGTATGAACTCTTCAAGATATTCCTCAACTTTTTTTCAGGTATTCTAATAATTACATATGGTTGCAAGTTAGCAGTCAGCTCATTTTTTCCTAGGCATTAATGACTTGACAGTGTAATAGTTAATAAATGTTTCTTGTAAAATTTGTGTTTCAGGTAGCAACTTGCAGACTCAGGCTGGTAGAATATCTACAGCAAAGCAACGTCACATTCGTTTGCCTCTAGTATCGCCTGTATATCTACAGATATAGCATGGTAGGTATGTTTTAAGTATATGATAGTCAACTATAAATCCAGTCTTGAATGTGTGAGCAAAATTGAGAACTAATTTTTGTGTAGGTTACTATTAGATGTTTCAAGTCTAAGTTAGCAACTCAATTGTTATTGTTAAATCATTATAAATTTTGCAACATATGAAATATGTTTTAGTTTTGTTTCTTAAAAGATTGGTTATAAATGGAAAATTAGAAACAGTCATGGGGTTGTCTGGGCATGGTCCCTATTGAGAATTTGGTGTTGTTTTGAGAAAAACAATAACCAAGTTCAGACCAAGGTTTTTCTTCAGTGTTGCTTTCACATACTAAAAAATACAAAGTTTGGTCTTTATCATAAACTAAAAAAATTATGGCGAAGCAATAATAGTACATGGCTAAGTGCATGTTCAGTTATTCTCTGGTGCTTTTAAAACATTTCAAAACAATTTTGTCATCTGTTTCACCTGACCTTTAAATTTTTTTGGAAAGGAATTAAAAACCATGTGAGTGACACATGACCAATTTTCGTAGCACCTTTATTCTCCTTTCTAGCAAATCTGTGATATCTAGTTTCTAAGTGGAATATCAAATAGTTTTGAAAGCTGTAGTATATCTAGCTGCAGATACCAGATCTGCTAAAGAAGGCATACCAGCCATTTAAAAAACCCACCATTCTGTTTTCTAGGTGTGGTATGTAATGTTATCAACTTCATGGCCTAAGGCTGTTGATATCACAAGGAGCTCTGAAGTGGATCTCTGTGAAACATATTTCTGAACTTCCTGTCAGAAGTTGTCTTTGAATTCACTGCTTCACATGAAATTTACACCCATGTAGGAAAAAGTAAGACGTTAGCTTGCTAACCATATTAGCTATAGGGAGGTGATTGCCAGGGATGAACCTCAACATATCTTAGCACAGGAATATCCTGTGATGTTGAGAGGTTTAAATAGTGAGATTCACTTTTCAACCTTTGGAACCTTCAGTTTTTAAATTTTCGAGTTCAGAAACACTTTTATATTCTTCAAATGACTCATATCTAATAGAAAAAAATTTCATTCCTAAGAACCCTTTTATCATTCTTTCAACAGGACCTAACCGATTTCTGACACAAAGACTATTTCAGTACAGTAGACCACACACCTACAACTTTCCTGACAAGCAGTCTTCCAGGGGTAAACTACTGTTCTATGACCTTCTATGTCTTTACCGGAGCCTATCCTGTACAGTTAAAGCAACTCTAGAGTACATCCAGAGGTACTCCTTTTTCATTCATGTTCCATTTAGTGAATAGGTCATGCACTCATGTATACTTAAGTGATGGCCTTTGTTTCTGAGAAGAGCCAAATTACCCCAATAGGTGAAACTGATGCAAATGTCTTTCCTCTTTGCAGATAAATAAAGACCGTGTCATGTCTTAAGTACTGCAGACTACACTAAGCCATTCTGACAATGGTCATGTATGGTACGTTATGGTGCTTCAGCACTGGCTCACAGTGAACATGCATTTGATCATTTTTACATGTTTTCACTTACTAGAAAACAGTGTGATGTGCTACCAGCCTCGTCTTGCTTTGTGATAGCTTTGACAACACTGGATATGAATTTAATTTCATTACTTTAGGTAGAAGTATTTTTCAAGGGGATCCCAAAAACTGTTGGGCTGCTAACAATATAAAGCATAACTTGTGGAATTGTGGAAAGGTAACCAAAGGGGTGGCACACATGACCTATTTTCCTCTCAAATGGGGGCGGGGGAATAGATTCCCAAGAAAGGTCGCATCTTCTCAACTGCATTAAAATAATGTTCAGTTAACTTAGCAAATTGCTGGGTTAAGACAGGTGTATGAAGAAGAAAACAAAACATTTCATGACTGGTACTTTCAATAAAAACATTGAAAATACTTAATGTAAAGCGGAACAGATTTGTAATTTGCAATGTTTTATGTCTTTCTATTTATAGATTGTTCTTTGGCATAAACTCGGAGAGGAGAATGGAAGGCCAAAAATAATAACAGATGGAACATCAACCCCAAAGTCTGTTCCTTCAGCGAAAAGCTGATCATATTTGAGTGGCACTAAAAGATTGGCAGGGACAAATGTAGCATCAGAACTGTTCATTTATGTGAATGAAAATTGAGCCAAGTATTTTACCATTTGGCTGTTAAGTTTTTACTCTGCTACGTTTGTAAAGGAGAAAGATCAATTGTTTCGCATTTTATGCTAAAACCGTTAAATTTTGCATTCAGTAATGGAACTTATCTGAAGTAGAGTGTTTGCTTACAGATTACTATAAAGATGAAGAGAGCTTGATATCTATCAATACCAAAATTATTTCCTACTGTCAAAAACAACTGGGGAGAAAAATGAAAGAAATTTTCACAGTAACGAAGATAATGCATTAATGCACTTTTTAATCATATTGGCATTTTTTGATTTTCTATACTCTGAGTTGCTTAATAAATCTTGAAACTTATAAAGCCTACCATGAAATCACAGTTCAACTGAGTTGATGAAATAGTCATACAATTATCATGCAACCTAAGGCCAATACATGTTGGATAGAAGGCATGGTTGTTAATTATTGTTTGGACTCATTTTCTTTTACAGTTTTTTACATGTTTTTCAAAAGTGTTAAATAATTGAAAACATATTTGTGCAGGTACCAGTGCATGCAATTCCTTTAGTAGTATAAAATTTGGTTTTCTATCTTTGCTAGATCAGTGAAAAAGGGTGTATAGAATAGCAGTAGTAATTATGCAAATTCTCTCTAAACCCCGTCAGTTTGATGTTGGGAGTGTGCAGGGAATAAGGATAAACAGTAACATTTCATGTTGATTGACGATTTTAAAGATTTTACTTGACGTTTAATGTACTACAAATCATTGTACAAAACAATGGAAAATTGGTAATATCGTATAGGTATATACATACTTTGAAAAAGATATGTTGTAGTGTATCAGTTCTTGAGTGACGTTTTGTGACTTTGTTGCAAAGTCGGGGGGAAAGTTCTCTGCATTGCATTTGATGTTAAATCAATTACTGTTAGATTCAAGTGTAGAGCTTTGGGCTCCAAAATAGTTTGACAGTTTTACTATTAAATGGAGAGATCCTGAAGACTGTATTGGACATACCAAATTGACTTTTATGATCCTATCTAATTTGTCATTGTTAAAATGAAATTATTTGAAATGAAAATTACATTCCTTCAACCACAGCTGAGTAATATTCTAACATTTACTATACAGCTTTTTATTGCACAGGCTACTTTTAATTCTTGCATGACATTATGGATGATCATTGTTGTGAAATCAGTTTTTAGTTTTATAAACCTTCCTAAGCGTTAAAGTTCTTTTGTAGCTAGTAATCAAATAGCAGGGATGCAAAAAAGTTTATAATTAAAATGGCAATGTTGGTTAACAAGAATCCTCTCACTTATGATTTATTTTTCTTTTGATGTATTTAGTGGGAGGTAAATCGGGGACTGAATGTAGGCCTACTACTATCTACTTGGAAATGCTCCAGTATCAGAGAACACATTGATAACACACAGATGGGAAAAACAGCCACAATCCTAGGATACAGGGAAAGATACCATTTGAAAAAAGCATATATCTAGATACTTAAAGACTAGTTCTGTACCAAGACAAAATTTATCACTTTTTACATATAAAAGGTACTAACACCACAAAATACGTTTGTTAGTCAATGAAATTGGAGTTGTAACAAAACACTTTTTCTTTTGTAAAAGAAAATGTTGTAGTTCTCCTATGCAAAAGGACTGTCAATATAGGAAAAAATCCCTAAATTTAAAGCACAAACTCTCCACCTACACAAAATTCTGATGTAATACTACAGAAGTTGATCTGTAGGAAAACAAAGCTTGTTGTTGATCTAGGTCAAGGACTGTGTACTTACCAAAATCTTATGGAAACTAATTGACAGCACTTTTTTGTAAATTTACAGAAGATTTTTTTACAGTGTACCTGAAAGCAGAGAAGCGCACATAGCAAATTCCTTCAGAATAATCGGTGACGTCGTGTTCTGAACGCAATGATTTCACTCAACAAACCTTTTTCTTATTAACCTATTTTGGTTAAGTTTAGTCTATATTTCCTACCCAGGAAAACTCAAAGAAAAAAGGATTAGATGTAAGTCGGCCACAAGGTATGGAAGGCGCCATTTTCAGCAGTGGGGTAGACATTGTTGGCCTGAATTTGTTGTAATGCTACCCTCCAACAGATTGTGGCGATCATCTTAAGTAGTGTCAAATAGTAGCGGCAATCCCTATAACAGAAACAAGTTGGAGCCCCTACGAAATACGTCTGATTTCTACCATTCGGGCATGGACTTGGTTAAAATGGTCCACTTTTGGCAAAACTGAACCCTTGTTGAATAAAACTACCCTGTTTGTGATGAAATGTTACAGTAATTGTGGAAGACAAGATCACAACAGCTAAAGTCAACAAACCATTTTATAACAAACTCCTTTCAACTGGCCGCTAATCGCTTATGGAAAGACAAAATACTCACATGCCAATATAAGTGTAGATCTTGCTTTAGATGTAACCTTCTCTGAGCATCCTCTTGCTAAAAAGTTAAATATGAGAGTATGACGTAATCATAGCATTCCTTTACTCTCGATATGCAAGAAAACAGGAACTGAGATAATGTACTTAATCGGTCTTTCACATTTAGCGATCAAATTTGCAATGAATAATGAGAAAATTTATGCCTACTTCCTGAGCTGGGTGAAATTTGTCAACTTCATTTCAAATTTACTCATGTACTGAGAAAAATTGTTTGTTTATCAAATGACATAGTATTAATTCATCAACCTTTTCGTTTTACAAATCACTTTATCCTGCAATTAGGCCCATTTCTTTTAGTAAAACACTACAATGAATAACATTTACCTTTGGCCTTCACTTTCTTAAATCACTTACCCACAATTTGATAAGTCTATATTTTTTCGTAAGATAAGGCGAAATAACAGAGACATTCGAACTACTCTGCGTTAAAATATTACCTTGAATTCCACATTTCCGTATATTTACAATAATACAATCGTAACTCTGAATGTTGACAGTAGACTTTCCTCTTTCGTCTATTTGCACAATACTGGAATTTTCTTTCTTCCATACAATGACATATTTGCAAAACAAAAGCACATTGTGCCGTACTCTAGGGCCATGCATACGACACCCACATTTTTTACTAAAATTTTATTGTAAAAACAGTAATCATAACAGCGAAATGCATGTCCCAGTCTCCTATTTGCTATTTTTCGTTGGGAAGTTTAGCGCACATTCTAAAAGGAACAAAAACATATTTTCAAAAGTGATATTGTTCTGCCTGAAAAGGTTTTCGCAGTGAGAATATCAAAGCAAATAGATTACTTTTTGTACCTGTCTTCAAATATTAGCACAAAACTTTAAATACCTTCTGTTAAACAGGCGTTCATTTGTAAACTTACAGGCAGTAATCTTGTAACTGTACATTTGAAATGTTGACCAGGAACTCCTGTTCCATTGGTATGATAATTGCATTTAACATTGGGCTCGTTGCTTCGTACAATTCCATGTATAAACCAAACAAACAAAGTGAAGGAGAGCTTTGGTAAAAACCCGATTATTTTAATGACATGTAGTACTGACCTCTTCAGGAGACAAGTCCACCACGTGTAACTCCTTGTCATTTTCCACCACAGTGTCTGTGTAAGTCTGTGGAAAAAGTAAGTACAAAATAGTGATATAACAGAGAAATGCATGTCACAGTCTCTTATCTGCTATTTTAGGTTGGCAAGTTTAGCGCACATTCTAAAAGGAACAACAACACATTTTTAAAGTGATGTTTTTCTGCCTGAAAATGGTTTCGCAGTGAGAACATTAAAGCAAATAGATTATTTTTTGTACCTGTCTTCATATACTAGCACAAAAATTTAAGTACCTGCTATTAAACAAGCGTACATTTGCACATCTACAGGCAGTCACCTTGTAACTGTACATTTGAAACGTCGACGAGGAACTCCTGTTCCATTGGTATGATAATTGCATTTAACATTGGGCTCGTTATTTTGTACAGTTCCATGAATAAACAAAGTCAAACAAAATAAAGGAGAACTTTTGAAAAAAAAATGTTATTCTAATGAAATGTAGCACTGACCTCTTCAGGAGAAAAGTCCACCACGTGTAACTCCTTGTCAATTTCCACCACAGCGTCTGTATACGTCTATTGAAAAAGAAAGAACAAAACTAGAAACATGAAACAAGAATATTTTAGGCCTGAACGTCTAAGGGAGACATTTAATTCTGTCAGTATGATGACTTGTAAAATACTTTTGTTGTATTTATCTCCTGGAGTCTGTGTCTGATTGACACTGCTAAATTAAATACTTTTAGAGCTATCAAACTGCACGCACTTTCCAAATTAGACAATCAGTTAATTGACTTTCCAAAATGCCATATATCTCCTCTACTGTAATTAATGTGGAACGTTGTACGTGGGGGAATAAAAAACTCCCTTGAGATGAGAATGACACAGAACAGGTGAGAAATTAAAACTAAAAGAGTTGATCTACCTGTTGGAAACCATTCAATTTACCGCATCATTCGATAAACAATTTACATTAAGTGTGCATTCCCATTAGGGCTCTTTGTACGCAGACATTGTATGCAGACATACTGAGTCTGGTCACGTGATACCCGAGTAAGCTGTTTTATTCAGGGAAGATTATCAACAAAGCTAACGGGGTTGTACACGTAATGTACGTGTCATTACTATCCACTAGAACAATGCATGGACTGATAGAAGCCGAAAGGCCAAAAAACTTTTCTAGGAATTTAACTTCAAGACGACGTCTCCATTCGGCCTGGATATCCAAAACGATTTATCAGCATGCTGAAGAGATTACACTCTAGGCCTAAGAAATCCGATCAGACTT
>JAIZAY010000452.1:0-46437 GCA_029531755.1 Holothuria leucospilota
GTACAGGAACATTTTCCAAAAATTTCGACCAAAGTCATACCCAACTTTTGATGCACTGCGTGATAAAAATTATTTGCTACTATTTTGATCTGCTGAGTTGTTGCTCACTATTGGTTGGGTGGGTATGATAGAGGGTAAATTACTTCCATAACTTTGCTAACTCCATCCTTCCAAAATCACACTCGGTTTTGCCTAGGCATGTACAATAAATTGCAACAGAGCTTTTTAAGTACTTAGAAAACAGGCACTGACAACTAAAGGATTAATCCCAGCGCATGTACAATAATTGCAACATACAAGCATCTCAAGTTCATCAGCATACTGCCAAATAAAAATGACGAAAAGTAATTTATGATAAAATCATTCATTAAGATGGATATATTGACAAAAGTGAGTAAATTGGCAGAATACCTCAGATATGAACCTCTGGTTGGGAAAAAGCCTGGTCAAGGCTAAGAAATCAAGACAACAAATTATTTAACGACTCATGTTGAGGTTACTGCAATACTATTTCTTTTGCTATGAATTTGAGGGTAACACTGCTGGTTACCTTTATAGATGTTACAAGGATATGGCACATAAGTAGTTGATTTGTTTTGTAATCTTGAAGAAAAATTGATATGCAGTTAAAAATCCAAATCTTTCACCAAAATATATTTTTCAAGAGGCATACTGGATATTTAGTCAATAAATTCCACGGCACCTTCAACAATACCGGTCTACAGACTTAGCCTCAATCATCAGGCTTTTCGTGGGATGGTACTCTGTAAATTGACTAAAATTCACGAAATAATAGAAGCATAAATTTACACTACCCAAGGCAACTTGCTGAAAGTATAAACTTACTACAAGCCATTTGGGCCCTTAAAGGCTTACTAATACTCCAGTATCTGCTAAACACAGTTTTTAGGCTTGGACTAGGCCTCATTTCTAATCTATTTCTTAGAATTTGGAAAAAAGACGTTCTGTAGTGTTGTCAATCACATACACAACACTAAACAACATCTGTTACTATGGAAACCCTTTCACGACAGAATGGAAAAAGTTGCCAAACAAGGTCGCTAATTTTTGGCAAAGGTGATCGCTTGGGTGATCGCTCATATGGCTTATACCATTGTAAATACTCTACAAGTACCCTTTTCCGCTACATTACTATCGTTAAGCCTTTAGTGAACTCACCGGAAAATGGTAAGAAAAATTGGCTTAATTTGAGGCCAAATTTAGCAAGTTTTTCATCTTTTTTGGAACTCTTAGTGCCTATGAATAGAATGACATAACTCACCTTAGGAAAATCGGATTTAAAATCGAACTTTTTGTGTCTTCAAAGTAAAAAGTCTGTCTATCACTTGCACCATCCTAACCTCTATAAACAGTGTAAAACAAAAAAACAAAAAAAAGCATATTTACTGCGCAAAAACCGTATAGTATGCATGCAGTGGAGTCCTGCAGTTGTGAAATGAGAAGAATCTCAGTGACTATGATTACGTAATACACCCTGTCCTGTGGCGGATAAGCACATCGACTTCAAAGGAAAAACTGTTATTGCGCTCAAGGGACAGGACGGAGTGGGAAGGAATGTTCCAAGGGATAAGTAAAGCGGGAAACATCAAATTTTTACGAGGGGCAATTGGCCTATTGACAGATTTTGGTGAGCGAGCAATCTCCATGTCTTCCAGCTCCCTGCTTGTAACCAGGTGCATGTGATATTAAGTGGTTGAATTTTGTTCACATAAATCAAAATAGTCATTGTGCAATAATTGTTGACGTTGTTGTACAAACACATAAAATGCTGTTTTTCTTTTGAAATTAAAAGTGTTTATATGACCTTGAACGGTTCCTCCTGTGTTCTGGCATAACATTCTGTACAGGGAGGGGGCTTGTTGTATATGTCAAGTCACCCCAAAAGCACTAAGAACGTGAGTCACATTTTGGCAACAAGGTGCTTTCAGAAAAACAAAGTAATACAACGATTGTAGTTTGAGTAGCTGATAAGACAATGACATCACAAATACTTGGGCGCAATTTATCAATTTTTTAAAATGGAGCCTGTGTTGTGGTGGTTCTTGTGTGGTGGTGGGGGGGGGGGGAGTTGTGGGGTATTGATTCTGGCTGTTGTGTCGGGTTTTTTGATTTTTTGTGTGTTGTTGGTGGTTGTCTTGTTGGATGTTTGGTGTTGTTGGGTGATGTTGTTTTGGTGGTTGAGTTGACGTGGGGTTTTTTGTTGTAGTTGTTGTGTGTGTGAGTTGTGAGTTTGTTGTTGTGGACTTGTGGGTTTTTGTTGGCTATGTTTTGGGGGTTGTGTGTTTTTGAGTGTGTTTTTTTGGTTTGTGTGTTTGTTTGGTTGTGAGCGTTGTTTTGATTGGATTTTTGTTTTTGAAGGTTTTTGCTTTGAGGTGTTGTTGTTTTGTGGTGCGTTTGATTTGTGTTTGTGTGTGTGTGTTGTGTTTTGGTGTGGTGTTTTTTGATGGTTGGTGTTGTTGTGGTGGTGGGATGTGTGGTGGTGTTGTGTGTTTGTTGAGGTTGAGTTGGGGTTGTGTGTTTGGGTGTGGTTTTTGTGTTTTTGTGTTTTTGTGGTCGTTGTGTTTTTCTGTGTGGGTTTGGTGTTGTCTGAGGGTGTCTGGTTGTGTTTGGTTGTGTTGTAGGTGATGTTTGTTTTGGGTTGATTTGTTGATTGATTTGATGTGGTTGTGTTTGTGTGTTGATGAGTTGTGGTGTTGATTTGGTTGTTTTGTTGGTGTGTTTGATTTTTGATGTGGGTTGGGTTTTGTGTGGTTGTGTTTGTGATTGAGTTGTTTAGTTTTGATTGTGTTGTGGCTTGTTTGTTGGGGGCGTTAGGTTTGTGTTGGTTGGTTTGTGTGTGGTGGTGGGTTTGTGTGAGTGTTGGGTTGTTTTTGTGTTGGGTGGTTGATGTGTTTTTGTCGTTTGTTTTTGAGTTGTGGTGTTGTGTGTTGTGTTGGGGGAGTGTGGGTGAGGGTTGTGAGTGTGTTGTTGGTTGAGTTAAGTGGCTGGAATTGAGGTTGTTGTTTTGTGTGTGCGTGTGGGTGGGTTTTGTTTCGTTTGGTTGTGAGGTGGTGTGTCGGGGTTCGTGGTGTTTGTTTTTTTTGCGTGTCTGTTGTTGATGTTGTTTTTGTGTGGTCGTGTTTGAGGTAGTGTGTTGGGGGTTTGGTGTTTGGGGGTTTTTTGTTGGTGTTGTTGGGGTGTGTGTTTTGTATTTGAATGGGTGGATGTGGTTAAGGTTGTGTGGTTTTGGTTGACGTGGTTGCTGAGGTTTGTTGTGTTTGAATGTGTTCGTGTGTTCTTGATTGTGGTCTTTGGGGGGGGTTTTGGTGCTTTTTTGTCTTTGTTTGGCTTTTTGTTTTCTTTGGTTTTTTTTGAGTTTGTTGAATGGCGTTTTGTGGAGTTTGTGGTTTGTTTTTAAGTGGCTTGGTTTTTTATGGGTTTGTGTTTGTGTTGGTTGTAAGTTGTGTTGTGGTGTTTTTGGGTGTGGTGTTTTGCTTTTTGAGTTGGTTGTTGGTCGTTGGTCTTGTGTTTGGTGTGTTGTTGGGTTTTGGGTTGTGGTGTTTGTTTGTTGTGCTGGGTTTTTCTTGTTGTGTTTTGTGTAGGTTGGTTTGTTTTTGGTTTATTGTGGAGGTTGGTAGTTGTGGTTGAGTTGGTTGTGAGTGGTTGTGTGTTTGTGTTTTGTTGGTGATGGTTTCTTTGTGTGTTTGGTGTTTGTGGAGGTTGGGTGTTTGGGTGATTTGTGGTTGGTGTTGTTGTTGTGATGTTTGTTGTTTTTGAGTTGGTTTGTTTTGTTGTGTTGTGTGCTGTTGTTTGTGTTTGGGTTGTTTGGTGGTGAGTTTTGTGTGTTGGTTCTAGTTTGTGTGTCTGTTGTGTTGGTGTGTGGTTTTGTGTTGGGGTTGGTTGGTCTCGTGGTATTGTGGTGTTGTTTGTTTGTTTGTTTTTGTTTGGCTGTTGGTGCTTTTTTGTCTTTTCTTTTTTTTTTTTTTTTTTTGTTTTTGTCTTTCTTTTCTGTGATTCGTTTAGTTTTTGGTTTGGTGTTGTTTGTTTGTTGGTGTGTTTTGTCGTTGGAGGTGTTCTGGTGGTGTTTATTTGTCCCGTGTTTGGTTTTGGGTTGTTGTTTTGTTGTGTGTTGTTTTGTTGGGTGTTTTCAGTTCTGGGGGTTTTGAGTTTTGGGGTGGTATTGTGTTGTGCGGGTGTGTTGTTTGTGGGTTTTGGTGTGAATAAACTTCAACATTTTATATGTCATCTTAGGAATGTCCTGTGAAGATATGGAGTGCTTTTTAAGTGCATCGAAACGGCACATACAAACAAAAAACAAACTCAAACCGGATCGGACAGGAACATAAATGCAAAACTATCCACACACCACCAAATCAAACAGAAAGTTATGTTCATTACAACAATAGAACCACACACACACTGTGAAGATATGGAGTTGGGCCATTGTACTTGATAGCCTATGATGATGAGTCAAAACTTGTAAAGTAATGGTGTATGTCCTTCATAAGGCTCTATTTGCCGTGTCGGAATTCCACAACAGAAAAATTTCACTTGGGTAACATTTGACAGTCATTGAAATGCAAATTAACTTACAGTGGCTATTGTTTTTAGATCAGTTGATATGGTTAGGTTAGATGAGGTTTAACGTCCCAGTTTCCAACCAATTGGTTCAAGTCGAGACGACCACGACCTTTTTTCCAGTTGTGGCTCACTGGCTTGTTGTCCCTACTCCAGTCCCTCGTTTTATGTACTGAGCAACCAACCTCAAAGGGCAGTAGGTTCCATTTTTAAGTCTTTGGTATGACCCGGCCAGGATTTGAACCCTAGACCTTCCGGCTGCAAGTCGGATGCTCTAACCACTTGACCACTGCAGTTGATATGAGTTGATATGATATGATAGCGTTAGGTGATTTCCTTTTGTGTTTTCAGAAAAGGCATTTGCATGTTTCAAACATGCAAACATTTGAAAACTGGAAATAGGAACACAGCGGTACAATTTTGGAGAATCCGCCGCCCTGGGGGAGGGATCTAAGGGGGGTGTCCGAGGGATCTAAGGGGGGTCCCCCTCCCCTTTGGAAATTTTTTGATTTTAACTACTCTTAGATTCAAAACGGTGGCATATTTAAAGAATATGAATCAAATTTTTAAACAGGCAAAATTACAAATATTTTAGGTGTGTGTGCTTTTTACGTACGTGGAAACGGGCACGAAGAACCAAAGCAGAACTTAAACCCGACCAGACAAAAACACAGCGGACAAATTTTTTAGGCTGTATTTTAAAAATTTGGATGATTGGTATGTCTGCTGGAATTGTAGCCTACACAAAAATGTAAAAATCAACACACCCCATCACAGTGAAAAGGCTAAGGTATTGTGAGTCTATAATGGGAGCAAATTGAACTTTGAACTAGTTACCGGCAGTGCTGACTACATCCTTTTTGCATTATGAGTGCACAAAATAAAACTTTCATGTTAATTCATGTTACTTGTTACTGTTAGGCTGGGCAGGCTAGGCCGCATGGTAATGTTAGTCATGTTACACACTAGTCCTTGAACAGGACTCTATGCTACGTACACTTTGTTTTACTCCGCACTAGAGTCCTTGTCCTGCCTACACAAAAAACCCCGCAGTTAAGGTTTGAGAGGAAAATTTATCAGAAATTGATCGTTCGTAAACTGTCATTTCTCCCGACTTCTAAAACCATGCAAACTCAGTTTATTACCATTATATATGTTAGAAAAAATATGCATTCACCACAGCTCACAGCGTGTGTTCTAGAGGCCAAAAAACTCGGCTTCGACGTTCGTCCAATAAACGGCAGCCAGATATTGTCAGAATGGCCCATGGTAGCGCTTGCCACATTTTGATAGTCCAATTTCCTAAAAATTATTTGCCAGGATTTCCTTAAATTTTGTTACATTTTCTTTGATGTTTCATGATTTTTGAAGTCAATATCTAATCCGTTTTGGGGTGAAGATCCATTCCTAATATACAAATTATTTTTCTCCAAAGTCGAAAAATGTGCATCGATACGACATACTATATCTATTTGTGTCCCAATACTACCCTGGTTACAACTTTTTTACAGGTGTGCTTTTTAAGTGCAAACGAAAAAAACGGCACATAGAAACAAAAAAAACTCAAACCGGACTCGGGCAGAAACATAAATGCCAAACTATTTACAAACAACTAAATCAAACAGAAAAGATTATGTTCATTACCAAGTGAAAAATAGAACTATATTGTACAGACATTTTACATACACATATATACATATACACATACATACACATTTACAAACATATTTACAACTAAGTACCCTCACAAGCCAACATATGCCCAACACAAGCACAGAAACACAGCCCCTGTCTACAAATCACAAGTAGTTCCATATTTACAAAACAAAGTCAGTATTTACAGAGTTAACTACCACCCCGTCCCGCCCTCACTGAAACAAGATGGACCCCATCGCCTACCGAACGCCGACCTTGGCAAAACGAACGAAGTCCGACTACAAACCTCAGCCTTAACCTCCGCCCTCACCGACGGCTCAGGACGACATCAGCAGCTTCCCCACCCCCCTAAATCACAATGTTACATCGGTCTCTCTCCATAAGGCCATTCCTTTATGAAGCCGAAACAAAGGTAAGTATCGTCCTGAACACTTGTATTGCATGGCGGAGGTGAAAGGACTCATACAAAGGCATAGTTCCTAGCGTGACCCGCCCAGGTGTTACCCAACGTTAGGCGGTCAGTCAGGACTTGAAACCAATTCCCAGAATAGGGCCACATAAAGGTCTTTTCACCACTGCCAAAAAAACACATGTGAACCACACTCTCCCAGCTTTGTGCATTCTAGTGCGGGGTGCTGGGGCAAATGCCAATCGTCTCCTAAGGACGCCACCGAAGGCGCTTGAGATTAGTTACACAATGGCGTCATGTGCGATTCGCCACAACAGGTCTCGCCTGCGGTAATCTAATAATAAATTCTGCCTTTTTTGTGGACTGACACGCCACACTTTCCGGCCCTGAAGCAAAGTGCTTGGATTGGGACCTGGCCCAATCCAATATTCATCAAAAACAGCCCGGGTTATAGGTCCCTTGCACATTGACTGCGAAACATCCCCCAGCTGATTGAACATAATACGGAGCGTTTCCCTCCATTTGACTGTATGCCCCCGTGGGTCTCCAGCTGTGGGGTTCACTGGTACTAAACAGGGAGGCAAAGAAACCGACGGAATGATAGTGGTCCCCGCCCCAATAACGGACAAAATAGGCAAAAGGCATTCTGCTTGGCTCGCACAGCACTGTAAACACACTTGGTCAGGAGGAAAAACGGAGTCTTGGAAGGGGAAAATGCACAAGGCCCAACCCGCCAGCCGCCTAAGATCCCTTGGTATACCACCCCTCTTTCTAACCAGCTCGCGTCCCCCTTGACCCTAAAAACAACTAAACACAGCCCTCTCGAGTCGTGCACAAGACAACCCCTCTGTGAGCAGTCAAGAACAGTGCCGCGGATACCAAAAGAGAGGGTAAAATAAAACGATTGATAACTGTTACCTTTCCCAACAGGCTGATTGATGGCGATCGCCCGAAGTCCTTCAACCTAGCCTCCACTAGGTCCACTTTCTCATTCCAGGGGTAAGTAACTCGGGTGAACCATAACCAAACCATATGCCATTGATGGCGGTCGTCTACCCATGATGCCGGCGAAGGGCAGTTTTTTCTTGACCGCCACTTACCAAGACGGTAGTCCTTTGGTCTTAGCGGGGTTCAGTCTGGCACCTGTGGCTCTGTTGAAAGTTTAGACAACGTGCCAGTAAGGGCCCTGAAGGAATCTATGGCTCGGAGATTACGCATGTGACATACGTCAGCATACTGAAGGCACTTAACTTCAGCACCACAGGGTAATGTGAAATGGTCGAAACAAAGCGCTCAACTTGGAAGGCTCTTGCAAGGGATTCCCCCAACTAAAATACATAGAGTAAGAGGTGATAGGGGGGCACCCCTGCCGTACCCCACGATGTGACTCTGAAGGGGTCCGACGGTAGGCCATTGACGATTCACCCGACGTTGTATTACGCTTATTTATACGCAATAAGGGAGGTCCATTTAACAAAACTGGATTCAAAACTAAACTTCTGCAAAAAAAATTTTAAAGAGGAATCCGTGATCAAACCATGTCGAAGGCCTGCTCCTGATCGAGGGAGACAAGCGCAACATGGAAGGATCACGGTCCATCACGTAATCAAACTAAGTCCCGAGCACCAACCAGAGGTTCTGCTTGAATACTGTGTCCCCCCGCCACCGCCCATGTCTGAAAGGACCCTACAAGATCCGGCATATACTGTGCCTAGCCGTTACAAAGGGCGTTTCGCCAGAATCTTGTAGTCTACATTTTTTTAACAGGTTGATTGGCCGTTTATTTTTTCGGTTCTAGGAGGGTCTCCTGACCTTGGGCAGACAAAGTTATCACGCCTGTGCGCTGCGAGGGGACTCAAATGTGCCAGCAGGGAAAGCAGAGACGAATACATCGCGGAGATCTTGTCCAAACGGTACCCCATGAAGCGTTTATAGAATTCTACCTGAATACCGTCGGACCCCAGGCGCCTTTCCGCCTTTCATCTTCGCCACTGCCTTCCAGAGCTCGTCAACAGTCCAACGGGGAACCAAGTTCATCGTTCTGATCTCTAGATGGGGTCTTATCAATATTATCTAACAGGGACTTTTGAAAAGCCTTCATCGACATCTGCGCTGAGTATATAGGCTGACTCATAGAAGCTTTTAAATACTTCTACGATGTTCGAGAGGGTCCTTATGTACCATACCGTGGGACGTCACGGACTCTTTTTATGCGGCGATCGATGGCATACTTTGTGACTGTCCCGGAAGAACTTGATGGTTGCGTTGTTCCTCCGCCTCCACGCAATGCACGCTGAAGCAGCGAACGCGGGCCCCCGTGTAGTTTTTTTTGTATCAAGGATACTGCTGGATTGCGTGAAGTGCGGAGGGGTCCCGTTCCTCTCCCTAGAGCAGAGCGAGAGGGAAGCTCCTCCCTTCTTCGACGAGCTCTTGCTACACAGTATTCAACTGTAAAATGTTTGATGCGGAACTTTACGTCGTCCCACCACTTCTAAATCGGTTGTAAAAAGGCAGGGCCTCATGTTCGCCACCCTTCGTACCTGGCCTTAAAACTGTTGTCGCCAATAGATCAGCCTTTCCGTTTAGAATATCTGTGTTCATTTTTCCAGAAACCCCCTCCCTTGCTGGGCCATGAACTCTGGGGGTTGGAAAGGAGACAGTAAACTGCCTTCATGGTCCGAAATTGGACATGCCTACGAACTTCACAATTCACTCGGTGGACAAGAGGCCAGGTGGAGAGTACACCCGGTCTATACCTTGGTGGTCGTCCATGCCATCAGGGCGGTGCCAAGTGACATACGGCCAAGCCGGGATGTGTGCACTCTCCAAACGTCAAACCATGTCATGATTCTTTGTGAACATGTCCAATTCCGCAATGCCCGACACCACAGCTCGAAGATAGTGCATGTAGAACATTCTGTCAAACGGTGTGTCGGGATACACAGTTAAAGTCTCCGGCTAGGATACAAGGGGCACAGGCCAGGAAAACGAAGGATGGTCAAGGGTAGCTAAAAAATTAATCCCATTCTGTCTGGTAGGCTGATTGGCGTGCGTAAACATGTACATAGGATGGAAGCTCCCCGCACAGGATGTTTTTATGGGTGATGGCATGATCACCCGGCCCTCATGATCATGATTAACTTTTTCCGACCAGGGAAGTCCATCTGGGTGAAACTAAAATAAACAGATCCACAGGAAGACACTGAAAACCAAGGGAAGCGTTGCATACCCCGCACCCCCATTCATAGGACCAGGCGTGAGACGTCTTCATTAACAATGTTGAGTCTCCTGGAGGAAAAACGAAGTTCCACACCTAGTGATTTGCAAAATTGAGGAATATTGCTTGATCGCTTCCGTGACTGTCTCCTCATTCTCATTAACGTTTAGCTGTCATGAGGGACAGAAGGACCAGGTCCATGAGTAGCATGTGTAATGTGTGACTACAAAAACGTCTCTGACCTGGACCTTTTTATTTATGTTTGGTTGCTGGTGGCATAGAAGGATTGACTCCCTGGTCTGACACCTCGCCTGAGGCCGACCTTTTTGAACTGAGGATACTGATTCAACCCCCTCACCACAATTCAAACCCAGTCCTCCCCGGTTGGTGGGTCCTTTGGTGGGGAGGCTCACAAGGCAGGTTCCTCCCACATCTGACATTGGTACGGTGTCAGGACTCCGAGTCCCGATTGAGAGGTTAAGGTCTTTTCTCCCACTGTCGAAATTCCGGCCCTCCCCCAGGAGCTGATGGGGAGGGTGCAGATGGGGAGGGTACGGAAGGGCTCTACCTCATGAGATTCCCAGAGACCACTTCACATTCTTTGGCAAGCTAGGAAAATCATGTTCCACCCTGATGGCGCCACCTCATCGGGTGAAAGGGGGACCTGGGTTCCTCCACCATTGGTTCTTGGGCCTGACTGCGAGGGTTCACCTGCACGGGCTCCACATCTGCACTGGCACGTGCAGAGAATGGAATGCAGGGCAGGCACCGGAGACATGTCCCTCCTCCCCCACAACGGGTTACAACGCACCTCATTGGGACACGTTTGCCTTGTAATGTAGCCCCCCCCCCCCCCCCCAAAAACACACAAAGAGCGAGCCCCCAAAAAAGGAAAAAAAAAAAACCAACTGCAGAGGCACCGGCCGCAACGCTTGTTTGGGACATGACTTGGCCTCGTGCCCCTCCTCTCTACACTGACAAACAGGTAGCGGGGCTGGCCAAAAATACCCTGATGTGGGCCTTGAACCCCCAATGAAATAAAACGGAGGGAATGTCTCTTTCTAGCTCCATACGGAACTGTCTCTTTGCCGTTGAGGAATACCGGCCAATTTTTTTCCCCCCCCCAAACCCTCATTGTACCCTTACCCAACGCCAGTCAGAGACAGTTCCGTACTGCCCTAGAACCCTCGCCACCAGGCCTCTGGATCTACCTTCAAAAATTGAGGTAGCAACACACTGTCACCACCACAGAGCGATCATATGGGGTGACAGTGAGACCCTCCACTGTCCCTTAACGGAGGAAACTCCCCTTGATTTCGAGCCAGGCAATCATTCCGCGAACTTCAAATTCGTATGTATTTCGGGCTGCGAGGAGCCTTGCAGCATCTGTATATCCTTGACCTCTATCTTTATTTTCCTTCAACACATTGAAAACTTGCTGGGGTGTGACATTAACCCCTCGACTCACAACTGCAACTTAAACAATGCTGACTATCCCGGACCTCCGGGCATAGCAGCAAAAGGGGGGGGGGTGGCACTAGGCCACGCGAACACAAGCAAAAAAAAACCTCAAAACCTATAAACTGAATAACAATTGTACGAGGAAAAGAGGAAAAGGAACCCAACACAAATTTACACAGAAAGAAAAACCAGGCCCGTGGTCAGGAGAAACCAAACACGACCAAAACCCTCGCCAACACAAGACCACACCACACAAGAAAATAAAAACGT
The DNA here is from genome assembly GCA_029531755.1 of Holothuria leucospilota. Classification (NCBI taxonomy): domain Eukaryota; kingdom Metazoa; phylum Echinodermata; class Holothuroidea; order Aspidochirotida; family Holothuriidae; genus Holothuria; species Holothuria leucospilota. Next base: position 11,592 of record JAIZAY010000452.1, read on the forward strand.
TATTACCGCTTTGGCCGTTGTCCGCCCTCAGGAAACGTAAAGGTATATAATTATAAAAGTGCCTTTTAAGTGGCATCGAAAACGGCACATACAAACAAAAAAAACAAAATCAAACCGGATTAGGACAGGAACATAAATTAAAAAACTATCCACACACCACCAAATCAAACAGAAAGTTTATGTTCATTACAACAATAGAACCACACACCACACTGACAACAACCCAAAATACCCAACAGTACCAACCTCCCCCCTGGCCACCCTAAAGCAATAATAACTACATACCGCCAACAACCAAAGAAAACAGGACACCAACAACAGGGGCCACGAGGGGTCCGGGGTCGGGGTCCACCTGCACGGAGGGGTCCGGGGTGGAGTCAACTTGCTATATTGTGCACTTGTACACTATATTTACAAAACATATTTACACAAAAACAAAAAACTGAGAACAAAAACGCGGGGCCAAAAAATACAGGCTCACCTTGCCCAAGGGCCGGTGTCCCGGAGGCCAGTTGTGGCAAAGGGGTAACCTCATTATCCCCAACGCTTTATTAAAAACAAGCTCCACAACCGGAATGCAGTTTTTAGTAGTATAGAGTTAAGCTATAGTATTGTATAGTATTAGTAGTATAGAGTAAGCCAAGGCGCTGAGCGAAACGAAAACAACGTTCTGCACCCGCCGAAGACCAGAACAGAACTTTACAGGGAAGTCAGTCATGTTGTGACTGCACCGGCAGCTCTAAAAGCTGTAACGACTTAGTGGTTAAGGTCAGTTTTTACCTCCAAATTTCACCTTCTTGCTCCCCTCTATTCCAAGAAAAACTGGGTCAAGAAGCATAGATGCAATGACCAAAAAGAACGTTCATGGAAAGTATGGGTAATCAATAGGTGAATATTTGAAGCTGTGAGGAATGCCGGTCTGCTGGCAGACCGGCTAATGAAACGGAAGAATTTTGTGTAGGCAGGACAAGGACCGTGGTTACGGAGTCAGGTTCACAGCGTTAAAACGTAGTACACGGTCCTGTTTCAAGGACTAGTTACACACTTAAACACAAACTTCATTTAGGCCTAGGCCCTAGTGTGAAACGATTCTGTGGCGGGGTTTATGCAAATGTATTCAGAATAAAAAAAATTACATATAAAAATTTCCCACCTATTTCATAATCTCCGTGGACTTTCGTAGTTCAAAAGTTAGACCTCGACGTAACCGTTGAAGTTCAGGGCCGAGTCCTAGTCCTAGACTTGCACACATGTGCTAATTTGGCTATGCCGCACTTTCGCTACGTTACCGTCTAGGCCGAGGGAAGTGTTAAAGGGTCGTAGAATACCGTCCGGGTGATTTTGGAAAACACAGGAGGCTTTTTTTCATTATTTCATTATTTTTCAACACATGTCAATACAGGCAAAACAATACAATATACCCATGTTTTGGAAATAACCAGCTATCAGCTTCCCACTTGACCCGCTACCGTGGCAAGCTCCAGCAGAAGAAGGGTCAAGCCTAAGGATATAAAGATTCCCGTCTGTTTTAAGATATTAAAATCAACCATAAACAACAGTTAAGCTCTTAAATATAGTTACGCCATAACTTCTTCATATAGGTCTTCTTTCTACCGTCAACCATACTTGACTAAATAGCTAACCGAAGGAGGACTAACTCGCAGAAAAAAAAAAGAAGAAAAAAAACCTAACTTTTCAGGTGTGGTCTGATTACGATGACGATGCCGATAAAAAAGACAAAAAGCAATAAAAAAAAAAGTAAAAAAAAATATAGGGAAAAAAGACAGACAACTAAAGTTGAAGGCCGGGGAGACGTAAACAACACACAAGTAAAGTAAAAGAAAAAAATCCCAAGATTCAAAAAACAGAAAATAAAAAAAAAAAAAATTTTAAGAAGAATATAAAAAAAAACCTGGGGTGCTATCTTTGGAGAGCATTAGAACAACATGTTTACATTGTTGATTTCCCTCCTATACTGTACATATTTTTCATGTGCAAACATTTCACATAAAATAAACATAGAATAATGAGGGAAATACCGTAGGCACTTCACTGAGTTTGTTCTATGCTCGTTTCGGTACAGGTTCCTGGTGGCACTCATGCACTGCGGGAAGGTACTCTCATCATCATCAACCCCCTCCAAGATCTCCCACAGAAAATGATACTACTGCTCGTACCACAGGAATAGTATAACTTTTCCATATGATCGCCACAGTCGGTCTGATCTTTAATAAATCCCTCTAACCCTTTGGCAATTGATGTCCTCTGAGGAAAAAACAAAATATATAGGCCTATATATTGATGAAAGATAAATCAGGAATAACCTTCACATATTCCCCTTCTCATCTAAAGAATACAAGGGTTTTCATTCAATTAAGCGCAGCTGATGGCTTATACCAAAAAGAAGTCCCAAGTGTAATCGATATCTTACAAGCGATCCTTGTTCAAGTTGTTTTTTTACTTCAAGAGGTGGAAGCTTCTTCATTGAAAATACAAGTCCGCCACTTCTCACACTCCGTTACACTGGGCCTTACATCAGTGATACGCGCTGTTGTACTGCGGATCTGAAAGGTACGGTGTTCTGGTACCTTTTTTCTAGTGTTTTTACTCGCTTCGGTTCTGAAAATAAAGTAACCAGCATGTTATAAGGTAGAGGGTTTTTTGTTTTAATCATCATGTTCCTCATCCTTTTAAAGGTGTTGAAATATATACGAATACTAAAAATACTCACCACTTCGGTAACATTCTTGTAAACGTCTTCAAAATGACGGTATGTCCCATCTCCAGCTTGGCACTGGGAATGGCAGATTGTGGCATGTGCACTTTCCTTCTTCTTATATCTCTCAGAGTCTTAAATTTCATTGTACATATTTTTGTGACACATATTGTATTTACTGGAAAACCGAATAGTTTATAGCCTATGTACTACTCGTATCTTGAAAAACATGACAGAAAGCCTTAGTATTGTTGTATATAATTAGGAATTGATGGGCCAGATGAACACACCTACCCTGCCATATGTTGCAGTCATCTCTCCACACTTCTTGATTTGAAAGGTGTATCACCTCATAACAACAGTGGTTAAGAAAGGCTTTCCAAGTCTTCTCACAATTCTTCACAACCCCTGCTGTTCAAATCATTAACGCGTAAAAAGTTAACGTGAACACTGCACTTACTAATGTTGTGATGTCTCTATGAAAGGATAGCCATCTCTCTCTAATGTATGGCGCCATGCTGCTACACAGTATGTGCATCAACAGGTTTACCCTGATCTGTCAAAAAGTAGTTTATATTTGTGTTTTAAATTTCAGAGATGCCAAAGAAGACCAATCATATGAATGAGTAGCACCATACAGTATTTTTTATTGGTATGAATTCTCCCAGAGAGAACGCCTGTAAACCTCAAAATGATATACACGCAAAAGTGGACAAAGCCAGTCTCCTTGACCACTTGCTTTCCTTAGAAAGCAGATTTAGTTAGCCTTTACCTGCCTCCTTTGCACCATCATCTTGGTAGTCATTTGTTACTCACTATAGTACTTTGCTGTATTTGCTCTAGGATTGAGCGGTGAATGGTATCTTAACCATTTTACTGACGTATCTTGGTGCCTACAGGTTACTCTTTCTTTGACCCGCGTTAATGGAATCCTTCGAGATACAGGTTTTGCAATGTACAACTGTTCCTCCATGCCTCCCGCTCCTGACAGCTACACCATGTCTTCTGCCAAATTAACTTCTCAGTTGCCTCGAAAACAATACGCTGAATGTTTTCGCTTCTTCTTGTCTGGGCTCTGATGACGAAGGATTTGCCATGAGCTCTGGTCTTCACACAGCATGCGTATGACAATCTTTCATCCATTTCTCGTGAACTGAGATCTACTGTGCTGATTGTCACCGGTCACTCTGAACATATGCACGAAGTGCTACAGGATCTGCCACAAAATCCAAAGCTCTGTGGAATGTGTGCTTGTTATTCGTCTTTCGTATTGTGATGGGTACTTCAATTTCTATTCATCTTATCCCTGCATACACTGATTATGGTGGGTCTTTCATCTTCACGTCTCTTTCCTTTTCCATGACAAAGTGCAAACTCTCATGATTTCCTCTCAACATGATTGTACGTAGTGATGAGCATTTCTCTCCGATCTTCAAGCCAGAACTTTTCAGTTCCTCAATCAGTTTCGTAGACAACGGCGCCTACCACACACTGGTAAGTACTTGCCTTATGGATATTTGGCATATAGTTCAGGACTGCTCCACCTTCTTCTGCCACTTCTATTCAGAGCAGTGTGCTGCTTGCACGTTTTTGACTGGCAGGATTTAGTTTTTGTTCTTCCACCTCAGACTTATGTGTTTCCCTGCTGACCTTATTCTTCATTCTGCTCGCCCTTCAAGGTTACACAATTACGTTCCAACTACATCGACAACATCCAAGTCAAATTTGACCTCAGCCAACACTTTACTGTTTAAATAACCTGAATTGATTGCCTCCCCTGCCTCCACTCACCGAAACGCACACTGCTACCAATTTTGTTTCTGACAAATTTCTGAGAGCGTCCTTTGCCGATGTGTAGATTTTTCTGGAACATTAAATCCACGACCTCTTCTTGAGGATTTCGTAAACCATCTTGTCTTGCTAATCTCACATTTCCAGCTTGCAGTACTGCCCTCAAAGATAGTACAACATTTCAGTCAACTCTGGTGACAATAACTTAATCTCCAGCACCACAGTTTTCAGGCAATACACGTTCTTTTTCAGCAAGATATTTAAGAACTCATTCGCGTAAGTCCTGTCCTTGTGTTTTTTGGTTGGTTCACAGGTGCCTTTGGAATATTGGACGCAATGTTCAGGCCCTTCCCAGATTAGCACAATAACGTTGGCCCAATGTTTGAATAAGGGTGCAGAATTTGTTGGAACCACATTGGGCAAATGTATTTTGAAGGTCGCTCTCATTGGAAAAATTTTGGCCAATAGTTGGCTTATCAATGTACCACCGTTTATGCCCCTTTACCCAACATGCTGAAAAGCATCGTTTTACATTAAACCAACGTTATCCTGCAAGTTGTTGAAAACAAGGCCAACGTTACAAACAACTTTGTCCAATATGTTGTTTGGTTACAATGTTCCAATAACGCGCCAACATTTGCACAAAAACGTTGGCAATTGTGGGAAAAGGTTGCAAAATTTTGTTGGAAACCACATTGGGGCAAATGTTCAGTTTTGAAGGTCGGCTGCTCATTGGAAAAATGTTGCCCAATATGATGGCGTTATCAGTGTCCAACGTTATGCCACTGTTTACCCGCAACATGCTGAAACAGCATGGGCTTTATATTTTAACCAACGTTTTATCCCTGCAATTGTTGAAAACAAGGCCAACGTTACAAACAACAATTTTGTCCCAATATGTTTTTTGTTGTTACAATTGCCAACAAACGCCAACATTTGGCACAAAAACTTTGGCCAATGTTGGGAAAATGTTGCAAGGAATTTGTTGGAACCACATGGGCAAATGTAGTTTGAAAGGTCGGCTGCCTCATTGTAAAATGTTGGCCCAATATGATGGCTTATCAGTGCCAACGTTATGGCCACTGTTACCCAAATGCTAAAACAGCTCGGTTTAACATTGAACCAACTTTTATCCTGCAAGTTGTTGTAACCACATGGCCAACGTTACAACAACATTTGTCCAATATGTTTTTATTACAACTGGCCCAACAAGCGCACATTTGCCCAAAAACGTTGGGCCAATGTTGGAGAGAATGTTGCAAAATTTGTTGGAACCCACTTGATCAAATGTAGTTTGAAGGTCTCTGCTCATTATAAAATGTTGACCCGAATATGTGCTTATCAGTGCATTAACTTTATGGCCACGTTACGCCATACTTGCTGAAACACATCGGTTTAACATTGACCAACGTTTTATCTGCAAGTTGTTGTAACAACAGGGCCACGTTACAACAACATTGTCCAATATGGTTGTTGTTACAAATGTGCCAACATTTGCGCAAAAACGTCCGGGCCAATGTTGGAAGAGGTTGCAATTTGTTGGAAACCTACATTGGGAAAATGTAGTTTTAAGGTGTGCTGCTCATTCGTGAAATCATGTTGCACCAATATTATCTGCTTATCATTGCACTACGTTATGCACGGGTTTACCCACATGCTGAAACAGCAACGGTTCAAACATTGCAACAACGTTTATTCCTTGCCAGTTGTTGTAACACAGGGTCACGTTACAACAACATTTGTTCAATATGTTGTTGTTACGAATGTGCCAACATTTGCACAATACGTGGGCCAATGTTGGAAGAATTTTGCGCAATTTGTTGAACCACATTGGGAAACTGTAGTTTGAGAAGTTTGGCTGCGCATTGTAAAAATGTTTGGCCCAATATGTTGGCTATCAATGTACTAACGTTATTCTTTTGTCTCCCACCATATTGAAACAACAACGGTTTTAACGTTGAACCAGCGTTTTCCAGCACGTTTATGTAAACAGGGTCAACATTACAATCACATTTGTCCAATAGCTGTTGTTTTACAATGCCCCAACTAGCACTAACATTTGCACTGCATACTGATGCTGTCTTTTGCAACCATATTGGGAGAAATACAGTTTGAAGACGGTTGCTCATTGTATTCATGTTAGGTCCACAGGTTGGCTTTTAATGGAACAACGTATGCACTGTTCAACCACATATTAGAACCAAGGGCTCACACTGCGCCGCCTGTTTATCCTGTAAGTTGTTTATAATACAGGGCTACCGTTAAACCATTTTATCCAACATATTGTTACAATGGATCAAAGTTATAGTACCTTCTCATTCATGCTGTCATAACAAGGGCCAACTATCATACCAACATTTCCCAGCACGTGTCACACTAAGGGCTAACATTACACTATATGGTAACATTTACTACTTGCAAGTTGAAATAACAGAGGGCCAGCATTACCGAGCACGTTTGTTGTTAAATAATGGCCACATTAACACCAAAGCTTACCCACATTTTGTTTAAATTAGTTGGCGAACGCAAACACAAAAAGATAATGCAAAACATTTCTTCACTAATGGAACCAAATGTCACTTCTTTAATTACTGGTAATTTCTTAAAAAGAACGAAGATATCGAACATACAACATATAGTGTCGAGGACAACCATAAACTCCTAAGTCGTAATATATCGATCTGTAATTAAATCGCCAATTAATTCATCATTTCCATATAATCGTTGTAATTCCTGAATGTTGTTTTGAATGTTGTGGTGAATGGATGAGTTGAATGGTGAGCTGAGTTGTGTACGGTTTGAGATGTGAGAGGTGCGAGTTTGGGCGTGTCTGGACATGTCTGGGCGTGTTGAGACTTGTTTTGAGGTACGTTGTGTGTGTAATTGGATTGCGGAGCAGAGTGCAAGTGCGAGTAGTGTGTTGTCATACCGATCAATCGAAGTGCAATTCAACGAGATCAAACGTCTGTAATTCCGATCAAGAGAATCCTGCAATAATCACTGTGAAATCGAAATCTAGCCTTCTGTATATATCTTGTGAAGTTTCCTTCTATCTTTCCTTGCTGCTTGTGAGCCATTAATTGATTTCTGATGTTTCTACTAAACAACAATTCTACGAAGAGGACCTCACAACACAATTCGCTGCGGATACGATGCGGCTTTGTCGTTGCCGGCAGACAACGGTACGGGCAGACGACATGAGGTACTTAGTTGAGGTGTGCCTCAGAGCCTCCTCTGTTTGTGTGAGGGGGAGGGGCCAGAGTCTGCACTAAAGAGGTCGGCTTCAGGCGAAGTATCAGACAGGGGAACCCATCACTCTGGGACGCCCGTACCGAGCCCACGGATTAAAAGGATACTTACCTGGCGCAGGAGTGTCCGTGATCACGACGGCGGAGCTCCCAGGTGGGACCTGTTCTATTCAGCCAGTCTAGAACGGGACCACTGTCAGGTGGTGTCAGTTAAGTCAAAGTGTGTCCCTTGGGGACGTTGTTACTCCTTCGGGGAGCAGAACTCCTTCGGGAGTATTGTTTGGTTTTCGCCCCTGGCTCTTCGCCAGAGAGTCAGGGGACTTTTGGAAAAAAAAAGGAGCTCCCAGGGTGGGACCTGTTCTATTCAGCCAGTCTAGAACGAGACCACTGTCAGGTGGTGTCAGTTAAGTCAAAGTTTGTCCCTTGTGGACGTTGTTACTCCTTCGGGGAGCAGAACTCCTTCGGGAGTATTGTTTGGTTTTCGCCCCTGGCTCTTCGCCAGAGAGTCAGGGGACTTTTGGAAAAAAAATTAAAAGGATAAGGTCCCAGTCAGAGTATTTAGTGTGAATGGTTTTGCCTATGTATCCCCGTTTTCTTTTGGGGTTTCTGTTCTGTTTGTGTCTAAAGTTTTTTTGGTAGTTCAGTGTAAATAGGTTTGCTTTGTTCCACATTAGGTCCGCCCGGCTACAAGCATGTAAAGAGCACATCACATTGTTAATACTGTAAATAGTGGGGGTTGGCCACATGAATGCTGGCCTGGTGTATATAGTTGTCCTTGTGTTTCATGTCACGTCCGGTGTTTTGTTCCGGAGCACGTAAGGAGCACCCATAGTTCCAAAAAGCATTGAACAGACTCAACCTGAACACTCTTCTGTTGATGTAAATGGGTATGTAAATAGTTTTGCCTAGTGAGATTGTAAATAGTCCTATGTAACTAGTTTGGGTTCGGGGTGGTTTTGTACATAGTTATCGCAGAAATTTTGTTTGCTAGCGCAATGTACATAATTCTGTAAATAGTTCACCTTTGTATTTTTGTCCGGTCAGGTTTAAGTTCTCCTTTGTTTCTTCGTGCCCGTTTCTACGTACGTAAAAAGCTAGCTGTACATAGTTATCACATACATTTTGTTTGCTAGCGCAATGTACAGAATTCTGTAAATAGTTCAGAGTTATGTTTTTGTCCGGTCAGGTTTAAGTTCTACTTTGTTTCCTCGTAGGACGTTAAACTGCATCCGGTTGTGGAGCTTGTTAAAGCGTGGGGATAATGAGGTTACCCTTTGCCACAACTGCCTTCGGGGCACCCTTGGGCAAGGTGCACCTGTATTTGCCCCGGTGCTTTTTAAGTGCTGTTGCCTTTGGGCGTAGTGTTGCCTTCGGGCGTATTGTTGCCTTCGGGCGTAGTGTTGCCTTCGGGCGTAGTGTTGCCTTTGGGGCGTAGTGTTGCCTTCGGGGCGTAGTGTTGCCTTCGGGCGTGTTGTTGCAGTGGGGTGTAGAGTTGCCTTCGGGCGTGGTGTTTCCTTTGGGCGTGTGGGCGGAATTTGGGTGGTATGTGGTTGTGGCAGTTGTTTTGGGGTTGGCTGCGGTGGCAGTTACTGGAGTTCAGTAGTAACAAAGACTCTTTTGTTCCCTGTTGCACGGTATGTACAGTTTGTTTAGCATTTGTGTTTGTGACCCGTCATGGTTTTGTTTGGGTTTGGGATTTTTCTTTAGTTTGCCAGTGCCTGTTTCTACGTACTTAAAAAGCTCACTTTTTTTCCTCGTGCCCGTTTCTACGTACGTAAAAAGCGCTCCGGCTGGAGCTTGTTTGTGTTTGGTTAACATAAAATTTGTAAAATTTGTATAGTTTGTTTGGCATTGTGTTTGTGATCCGACGGATTTTGTTTGGGTTTAGGGTTCTTTAGTTTCTCAGTGCCTGTTTCTACGTACTTAAAAAGCTCTCTGTATATATGTGTATAGTCGCGATACACAATGTTGCGCAGTACATAATGTTGCGCACCCCTTGAATTTCCTGGATTTCTCCACTGCAACGCAATTGTAAAGATAATTCCACAAACCTACACACGAGGTATAATATTAAGTAAATAACAAATTGACAACAAGGGATAATTCCCTTCCCTAAATGCTTTTTTTTTCAAAAGTCCCCTGACTCTCTGGCGAAGAGCCAGGGGCGAAAACCAAACAATACTCCCGAAGGAGTTCTGCTCCCCGAAGGAGTAACAACGTCCACAAGGGACAAACTTTGACTTAACTGACACCACCTGACAGTGGTCCCGTTCTAGACTGGCTGAATAGAACAGGTCCCACCTGGGAGCTCCGCCGTCGTGATCACGGACACTCCTGCGCCTAAATGTGACTTCATTATGACCTTGATTATGTTTTTCCGCTGCGGTCCCAGGAGAAAACCAGAAAGCCCAAAGGCTTAGTGATTCCTTGCCGAAAGGGAATGCTTTGTTACACAGAGGTTCATCCCTCAAATTTATACCTCTGTACTACATCATTTTTTATGATGTGTTCACAACTGGACCCCTGCTGACCTCAAATGAACTTTGAACCCCACCAAAACTTAAACAGAAAAATGAAACCAGAATGGAAAAATGCATTGAGGTTTTGATGATATATGTTCTATTCCAAATAATGCCATGATGTCCAATATCTTTCAGTCACTGGTCAAATGCTATCTTAACATGATGGAAAAATACAGTTTTGTGTTCCTATTTAATCTTGGGAATTCTTGGGAAATTTGTGTTTTGACCTCTGGTGATCCCATGTAATATTCTTGGGAATTCTTGGGAAATTTCGTTTTCTGATCTCTGGTGACCCCAGATGACCTTTGACCTCCCACTAAAAACAACAGGGTTCATCTTCTCTCTGTAACACATCTATATACTACGCATGAAATCTATCAAAGCTTCCTGCCTTGATATATCGTGTTAACAATGCTTTCAATGTTTGACCCCTGTGGACCCCAAATGACCTTTGACCTCCACCAAAAATGATAGGATTCATCTTCTTACCATAATGCATCCACGTACTACGTATGAAATCTATCCAAGCTTCCTGCCTGGAGATATCGTATTAACAAAATTTTCAGAGTTTGACCTCCGGTGACCCCAAATGACCTTTGACTTCCACCAAATATAATACAATTCTTCCTCTTACTATAAGGCATCTACATACAAAGTATGAAATTTATTTAAGCTTCCTACCTTGAGATATCGTGTTCACAAGGTTTTCAAAGTTTGACCCCTGGTGACCCCAGATGACCTTTGACCTCCACCAAAAATTATAGGGTTCTTCCTCTTACCATAACGCATCTACATAATACATACAAAATTCCTCCAAGCTTCCTACCTCAAGATATTGTGTTAACAAGGTTTTCTGGGTTTGACCCCTGGTGACCCCAGGTGACCTTTGACCCCCACCAAAAACAATAGGATTCTTCCTCTCAATATGGGGCATCCATGTACCACATTTGAGAACTGTCTGAGCTTTTTTTTCTTGAGATATCAATTTAACAAGGTTTTCAGGTTTTGACCCCCAGTGACACCAGATGACCTTTGACCTCCACCAAAAACAATAGGGTTCTTCCTCTTACCATAATGCATCTACATACTAAGTATGAAATTCATCCAAGCTTCCTACCTCAAGATATTGTGTTAACAAGATTTTCAGGGTTTGACCCCCGGTGACCTTTGACCTCCACCAAAAACAACAGGGTTCTTCCTCTTACTATAATGCATCTACATACAAAGTATGAAATTCATTCAAGCTCCCTACCTTGAGATATTGTGTTAACAAGGTTTTCTGGGTTTGACCCCTGGTGACCCCAGGTGACCTTTTGACCCCTACCAAAAACAATAGGGTTCTTCCTCTCAATATGGGGCATCTATGTACCAAGTTTGAGAACTGTCACAGTTTCCCTTCTTGAGATATCGTGTTAACGAAGTTTTCAGGGTTTGACCCCCGGTGACCCCAGATGACCTATGACCTCCACCAAAAATGATAGGGTTCTTCCTCTTACCATAATGCATCTACATACAAAGTATGAAATTCATCCAAGCTTCCTACCTCAAGATATTGTGTTAACAAGATTTTCAGGGTTTGACCCTTAGTGACCCCAGGTGACCTTTGACCTCCACCAAAAACAACAGGGTTCTTACTCTTACTATAATGCATCTACATACAAAGTATGAAATTTATTCAAGCTTCCTACCTTGAGATATTGTGTTAACAAGGTTTTCTGGGTTTGACCTCTGGTGACCCCAGGTGACCTTTGACCCCCACCAAAAACAATAGGGTTCTTCCTCTCAATATGGGGCATCTATGTACCAAGTTTGAGAACTGTCACAGTTTCCCTTCTTGAGATATCGTGTTAACGAGCAAAGTGTCACAAACACACATACACACATACACACACACATACACACACACACACATACACACACACACGCACATACAAACATACATACACACACACGCCATCATGAATGCATAGATTCCTTTGCCTTCGTCAAAAACAGTTGATTCCAGTTGGATATTGCAACTGGTTTTAACTGTGTCCAACTGGTTTTAACTGTGTCCAACTGGTCTCAACTGCTTCCAACTGGATTCTTTGGTAATCCCAACTGTATCCAACTGGTCTCATGTGTTTCCAACTGGACCATGACAAAGTCCCATCTGGAAATTTCGAGACCAGTTGGACCCAGTTGCTTTGTACTGAAACACAGTTGGGTTTTGGAAATCCAACTGAAACACTGTTGGGAAAAAGGTCCAGTTGGAAATAGGTGAAATAACTGATGCAGTACAGTTGGATTCCAGCCATGTACCTGTAGTGTCAAGTTGTGAATGAGAACAGCACTAGTTGAAGGTATCAAGAGTTGAGTTGTCGAGTGGTTAAGGTGTTGTTGAAGTATTGATCATTTACTCTTACTATATTTTTTATTTGATTGCCTTTGAATTTTAGGCTATTTTATTATTAGACTACTTATATTCTTTACCTATTACTTATATTGCATATAATTAGCTACCCTGTTCTTCTACATCACACTCCCGTCCCAACATTACCGTTCATACAGTTTGAACCTGGTTTTTTAACTGAGCTTTCTAAATATATATTTTATGTGACTTTTCCAGTATTTTGCATTCAGTGAAGAAAATAACGGGTGCAAGACAACAGAAGTTAAATGAAGCCTTGGACTGAACGGTCCTGACTATACATGTATTCCATATTACTGGATCGCCTATATTAAATTGACATGAAACAATACATGGAAATGGAAGTTTATTTGTTTTGCATTTTTGGTATGAAACAGTTGAAACAGTTGGAAAATTCAGAGAGCAGTTGAGATCAGTCGAAGTTGAAAATAGTTGAAATCATTTGAGAATCTCTTTAAAGGCAGTCACTCATCCCCCCAAACTACAATTTCACCCTATGTATATCAAAAATCTCAATAGGTACAGCTCTTTGATTGACATCAAATTCAAAAAATGCAGAGTACCTCATATTACACAGCAGGCACTGAGAGTGTTCTGATTACACATTAAGGGCTTGTATGCTCACTAGTGTATGCCCTGAAGCAATGAACTAGGATTGTGTCTGGATAAAGATGAGTTTTAGATTTGGGAGGGCTAGGAGTAAGTAGGTTGGGAGAATTGGAACTGTCTGGGGTGATGAAAATCTGCCTTTAAGTCCAGTTGAATCTAAGAAAGAAAAAACAGTTGGAAATTCTTAACTGGTTCCAGTAATTATTGTTACCAGTTGAAAAATTTTGAATGGCATGTCAAACCAGTTGGAATAATTTCCAACTGGTTTCAACTGTTTCCAACTGGTTTGAACCATTTCCAAATGGTCATATTCAACTGGCTTTACCTAATTTGCATAATCGAGCTAAAATGCATTTTATCAGCTCAGTCCTTTTGTAGGATGTTTTGTGATGGTTCCATTTTTAAATTTTATTTCCAAAATTTGCAATTAACACATTTTAACAGTTTATAACAGTGTAAGCCTATTACTGATTTGTTTTTATCATTTTTGTTATGTTAAGTATATCTCAATCTCTACATACTAAATACATAACACTTGACGCAGCACAACAATGTCTTTGCATGTAATACATTAGATGTTTTGGACTTGCTTCAAAATGCTTATTGCATTTCGAAGTTCACCAATTACGTCTCTGAATTACCCTTCTTTGAGCCACACATTGGTGGCTTAAGGGTGCTCATTGATTGGGTGCCCGTTCTCCTGGATCCAGTTCAACTTAACTGGAAAAGGGTTCCCAGTTGAAAACAGTTGATCTCGGTTGGGAACATAATCACAACTGGAAACAGTTGTGAATTTTTTTCCAACTGGTCCAAAAACACAGCTTGGAAACATGGTCACAACTGGAAACAGTTGTGAATTTTTCCAACTGGTCCAAAAACACAGCTTGGAAATTTTCCAACTGCTTCCAGTTGGAACCAGTTGAAAATTCCCAACTGTTTTTTTCTTCTGGGGTGCTTTTCATGTGCTTAAAAATGGGCACGGAAAACCAATCAGGCACCGAAAAATCGAGATGCTCGCGGCACAAACTGCTAATTTCTGACTCATTTGTGTAGAGAGCTTTTTAAGTGCATGGAAACGGCACATACAAACAAACATACAAACGTCCTGGGTAGGACGTCAAACTGCATCCGGTTGTGGAGCTTGTTAAAGCGTGGGGATAATGAGGTTACCCTTTGCCACAACTGCCTCCGGGACACCCTTGGGCAAGGTGCGCCTGTATTTTTGGCCCAGTTTTTTTGTTTTTGTGTAAATAGTGTAAATAGTGTATATAGTGTACATACTGTAAATATAGCTGGTTGACTCCACCCCGGACCCCTCGTGGCGGGTGGACCCCGCCCCGGACCCCTCGTGGCCCCTTTGGGCAGTTTGTGATGATTGTTTGGTCTGGTGTTTTGGTTTTTTTTTGGTTGTTGTTGGGTGGTGGTGGTTTGTTCTGGTGTTGTCTTTCGTTGGCGGTATGTAGTAATGTTGGTTGGGGGTGGCCGGGGGGATGTTGGTTTGTGGGGTATTGGGTTGTCAGTGTGTGTGTGGTTCTATTGTTGTAATGAACATACTTTTCCGTTTGATTTGGTGGTGTGTGGATAGTTTTGCGTTTATGTTCCTGCCCGATCTGGTTTGAGTTTTTTCGTTTTTTGTTTGTACGTGCCGTTTCGATGCACTTAAAAAGCTCACATACAAACAAGAAACAAACTCAAACCGGATCGGACAGGAACATAAATGCAAAACTATCCACACACCACCAAATCAAACAGAAAAGTATGTTCATTACAACAATAGAACCACACACACACTGACAAATACCCAACAGACCAACCTCCCCCCGGCCACCCTAAACCAATAATACTACATACCGCCAACAACCAAAAAACCAGACACCATGCTTTTTAAGTGCATCGAAACGGCACATACAAACAAAAAACCAAAAAACTCAAACCGAATCGGACAGGAACATAAACGCAAAACTATCCACACACCACCAAATCAAACAGAAAAGTATGTTCATTACAACAATAGAACCACACACACACTGACAACCCAATACCCCACAAACCAACCTCCCCCCGGCCACCCTAAACCAATATTACTACATACCGCCAACGAAAGACAACACCAGAACAAACCACCACCCAACAACAACCAAAAAAACGAAAACACCAGACCAATCATCACAAACTGCCCCAAGGGGCCACGAGGGGTCCGGGGCGGGGTCCACCTGCCACGAGGGGTCCGGGGTGGAGTCAACTTGCTATATTTACAGTATGTACACTATACACACAAAAACAAAAAAAACTGAACAAAACTGGGCCAAAAATACAGGCGCACCTTGCCCATGGGTGTCCCGGAGGCAGTTGTGGCAAAGGGTAACCTCATTATCCCCACGCTTTAACAAGCTCCACAACCGGATGCAGTTTAACGTCCTACCCAGGACACCAACAACAGGGGCCACGAGAACAAATACTTTGTGTAGAGAACAAATACTTTTCATCTGTTATCTACAAACCATATTTTTCTGACGGTAGGCGGGGTCGTTGTGAGGTGTTAGCAGCCCTTTTTACGCTAGTGCGCAACATTACGACCCTCTCATGATTCGAATTCGCTTAACGGTACCTGTAAAAAACATGGCAAAATTTTCACCAAATCATGCTGATCACCAGAAATTCGCAAGTTAGGTTACAGAAAAGAAATGCACGAGTCGATGTTCGTGTCATTTTCGATTATTTTTCCTTCTTTGTCTCCGCAATCTCCAATATATTGCTTAAGTGCGCAACATTCCAACCCTCCATGCTATATGTATATATGTGCATATACATATAGTGCATGTACATATAGTTCTATTTCCGTAATGAATATAATTTTCTGTTTGATTTAGTTGTTTGTAAATAGTTTGCATTTATGTGCTTTTTAAGTGCATCGAAACGGCACATACAAACAAAAAACAAAAACTCAAACCGGATCGGACAGGAACATAAAGGCAAAACTATCCACACACCACCAAATCAAACAGAAAATTATGTTCATTACAACAATAGAACCACACACACACTGGCAACCCAATACCCCACAAACCAACCTCCCCCCGGCCACCCTAAACCAATATTACTACATACCGCCAACGAAAGACAACACCAGACCAAACCACCACCCAACAACAACCAAAAAACCAAAACACCAGACCAAGCAATCATCACAAACTGCCCCAAGGGGCCACGAGGGGTCCGGGGCGGGGCCCACCTGCCACGAGGGGTCCGGGGTGGAGTCAACTTGCTATATTTACAGTATGTACACTATATACACTATTTACACTATTTACACAAAAACAAAAAACTGAACAAAACTGGGCCAAAATACAGTTTGCATTTATGTTTCTGCCCGATCCTGTTTGAGTTTTTGTTTCTATGTGCCGTTTCGTTGCACTTAAAAAGCACGGTGTAAAAGTTCAGGTCTTCGACGAGAGCAGACGTGTTTTCGTTTCGCTCTCGTCGTTTTGCCGTGTTCAACCTTTACCACTGCGTAATAACAGTAAAGTCGCGATACACAATGTTGCGCAGTACATAATGTTGCACACCCCTTGAATTTCCTAGATTTCTCCACTGCAATGCAATTGTAAAAATTTCACAAATTACCTACACACGAGGTATAATATTCAGTTAATAACAACGAAACTTGTTTAAGCGTGCGGATAATGAGGTTACCCTTTGCCACAACTGCCTCCGGGGGCACCCTTGGGCAAAGTGCACCTGTATTTGCCCCGGTGCCTTTAAGTGCTGTTGCCTCTTCTTCTTTCGGTTAGTTAGTTAGTTAGTTAGATGGGACTTAACGACACATCAACACAAATGTGTTATGTAGTGTCAGCAAGATAAAAACGGTAAAACTAAAGAGAAACTGTTGGGAAAAATCCTAAAAGTCTAGACAAGATCAAACGCGGGAGTCATGTCAAAACTTCCTGTAAAGGTTACTTTCTTTGAGAAAGTCCAAAATGAGAGACGGATCTATGTGCTCGAACAATGTCTTCAGGTGTGGCACAGTGTAGTACTTCTGACGAATATGGGAGTATTCATAGCAGTCGACGAGAATGTGACTGACGGTGACATCACAATCACAGGGGATACAATATGGTTTTTCATCCCCGTGTAGCAAATAAACATGGGTTAGGTAAGTGTGCCCGATGCGAGCCCTAGTCAGTACCAAATCATCTCTCCGTTTTCTGGGGGTTGCATTACCCACAGTCCCGACCGTTGGTTTGACCTGGTATAATTTGTTCTCAGGGAAAGAGTCCCACAGTTCCTGCCATTTTGATTTTATATAGCCGTTGATGTTAGGACGATAATCAGTGTGGGGTAGGTGGAGGTTGGTAACGTCCATCTGTAGGGCTTCTTTAGCTAACGTGTCTACCTTTTCATTTCCGTGTATGTCCACGTGACTCGGAACCCACGCGAGCACAACTGACTTCTGCAGTCTCACCAAATTGGAGTAGATTTCACGGAGAGCTATTACACAAGGGTGTTTTTGGTCATGGCCTTGAAGAGCTAAAAGGCTGGAGAGTGAGTCTGTGAACACAATGAACTGGCGGTCGTGCGAGGTTTCGATCAGCTCGAATGCCATCTTAAGTGCCTGGAGTTCGGCGGTAAATATTGATGCATCATCCGGCAATCTAACTTGCAAGAATACACCTCGGCCTGTTGCTGCGGCTGCCACCCTGTTCGTGGCTTTGGAACCATCGGTATAGATTGCATGATAACGACGGTACTTATTTCTAAGTTCATTAAAGCTGGCACGGTATACCAGTTCATTCGTTGTATTCTTTGGATGCTGTCTCAAACTAAGGTCAATAACTGGTTGGACTAACTTCCAGGGGGGAGTGATTGAGAAGGTAAGCTGTGCTACGGGGTTGGTACACACCTGTGAAAAAGCTCCACCAACGCGAATAGCAAATGGAGGGATAGCTGATGGTTTCTTCATGTATATGTCACTAAACTTATGGTTGAAGGCCGTCTCAAAGGTCGGGTTGTGTCTATGACTCCTCAGTTTGAGGGCAAACTGGAGGGACAACTTTTTCCATCTTATATGGAGGGGTGGCTCGTTCGCTTCGATGTAAAGACTCTGCATTGGGGAGGTACGGAAAGCTCCCAGGCAGATCTTAAGGCCTTGGTTATGAATAGGGAGGAGCCTCCTGAGGTACGACTCACGTGCAGAGCTGTAGACAACACAACCATAATCAAGTTTGGACCTCACAAGGGATCTGTAAAGTCGAAGCAAAACAGGACGATCAGCGCCCCAGTCCATCTTTGAGACGACCTTCAACAGGTTTAGTGCTCCCTGGCACTTCCGCCTGAGATGGTCGATATGAGCTTTGAAGTTGAGCTTACTGTCGAGTATTAGGCCTAGGAACTTTGTCTGAGGAACAACTGGGATGTGAACACCATTCAAATTTAGCTCTGGGTCGCAATGAGCACCTCTCCGGTTGCAAAAATGAATACAAACAGTCTTTGTTCGAGAAAAACGGAATCCGTTTTTGTCAGCCCATTGCTGGATCTTATTAAGGCAGTTTTGCATTTGTCTCTCTATAGACCGCATGTTCCTTGAGGAACAGGTAATGGAGAAGTCATCCACAAACAAAGACTTCTCAATCCCAGTGTTCACCACATTAGTGATGCTATTTATTTTCATGATGAAAAGGGTAACTGACAAGATGCTTCCCTGAGGAACACCCATCTCCTGATTATGTAACTCTGAAAATACGCTCCCTACACGCACACGGAACACACGATCTTTCAAAAACTTTTGTATGAAAAGCGGCATTCTGCCCCGAAGACCTGCACAGTGCAAGTCTCTCAGAATGCCGTATTTCCAAGTGGTATCGTATGCCTCCTCTAGGTCAAAAAATACCGATACAACATGGTGTCCGCGTACAAATCCATCACGAACTGTTGATACTAGGCGCACGAGCTGGTCAGTGGTACTGCGGCCACGCCTAAAGCCACTTTGGGAACTAGTTATGAGATTGTTGGTTTCGAGGAACCAAACCAGACGGGCATTAATCATTCGTTCAAACGTCTTGCACAGACAACTAGTAAGGGATATAGGGCGGTAGTTTGTAGGGTTGTGGGTCCTTACCCGGCTTAGCGATGGGAATGATGGTGGCTTCCCGCCAAGCAGCCGGAAAGTTGCCATTTTCCCATATACCGTTGAAAATATCTAACAGCACCAGTAAGGAGTTATCTGGAAGGTGTTTGAGAAACTGATAGTGAACCTCATCTGGTCCAGTGGCAGTGTCGTTGCTTCTTTCCAGAGCAATACGAAGTTCCGTGATGTTAAAGAGGCTGTTATAGTCCTCAGAGTTATCCGAGGTGAAGTTCACTTTCCGTTTTTCAGCGGTATATAGGAATGTCTAGAATGCTTGTGAATAGTGATTGCTTGAGGAGTTTGATTCAAACTCATCTGCAAGCAAATTGGCAACATCAGCTGTCTCTGTGCATTTGCTACCGTCTGGTTTGCTCACATGTAAAACAGAGGAACTGATCTGCTTTCCACTGATTTTCCTAACCATATCCCATGCTTTTTTGACAGGAGTATTAGAATTAAGTTTAGATATGTACTGTTTCCATGATTCCCGTTTGCTTGATTTAATGATGCGCCGTGCTTTGGCACGGGCATTTAGGTAATTACTAAGATTAACACTATCTGGGTACTTCTTAAAAATATTAAGGGCCTTTTTGCGATCTTTGATCGCTTCTTCACAATCCGTGTTGAACCACGGCTTGTGTTTACTACGTGGATTTGCAGAGGACTTGGGGATCGTCTTCGTAGCAATATTTACCAAAAGTTGTGTAAAATGGGTGATTTGGTCTTCAACACCATCAAAAGCATCCCTGACGATCTCATTTTGGCAAAGATGGCTAAATTCGGGCCAGTCGGCCTTTTGGAGTTGCCACCTGGGGACTCTCTCTTCGGGCATTGGGTGGACAATATCCATCAAAAGGGGGTAGTGGTCACTTCCACATTGGTCATCATGGACTCTCCACTGGAGGTCCATCAAAATTGCCGGAGAACAGATTGAAAGATCAATTGCCGAACGAGATCCAGAGGCTGGATGAATGTAGGTACAAGACCCATCATTCAAAAGGCATAGATCCGAGGCACCTATAACTGATTCAATCAATCCACCTATCTGGTGGTGCAATTACAGCCCCACATGTCACTGTGTGCATTAAAATCACCCTGGAGTAGAAATGGGGCGGGCAGCTGGTTAACTAGCACCTCCAGGTCATCACGTTTCAGGCTATATCTCGGTGGGATGTACACTGAGCACATAGTGATGGTGCAGTGAAGTGTAGCTCGAATGGCCACAGCTTGCAAGTTAGTGTTCAGATGGATAGTGGAATGTGGGACTGTTTTTTTAACTAATATGGATGATCCCCCAATTGCTCTATTGTCAACCGGGGATACAACCGTTTTGTTATACATATCATACCCTTTAAATGAGAGATTGCCTGTGTCCCGAAGAAAAGTCTCCTGCAGGCACATCACTAAGGGAGACCAGTCTGCTACGAAGCACTTGATCTCCTCGTAATTCGGTCTAAGTCCTCTGCAATTCCATTGTATTATAGCTGCAGGTTTCCCGGGGTCATCCTTTGGAAATCTGCGGCTTCTTAGAAGAGCTTGCGGAGCCCCCCTTGCCAGACCTAAGGTTCTGGCCACTGAGCTCCATCAGCTCCTCTTCTTCCCCCTCTCTCCCCTCTAAAGCTCCAAATTTATTAAACAGTTGAACAGGGTCATCCGACCCCTTGCTCACTTTTGTCTGTATTTTCACTCTAGGTGTATTCCTCGCTGTTGATTCTGCCTTTTGTTGTTTTTGTTGATTTTTGGTCGGTTTTGGTGGTGGTACAGGTTTCTTTTGTGGGGGTGTAGATTTCTGTGATGTTGGTGGTGCTGTCATCGTGTGTATTGCCTTGGTTGTTGGGGCTGGATTTGATGGTTTAATAAACGTATCCGCAGTGGGTTTAGGGAAGCTACTGCCTATGGGCCAGGTCATATCTGTTTGTGTGGAAATACAGACTTTAGCTGTTTTCACAGCTCCAGCATAGTTCTTCATCTGAGATTCCTGTGAGAGGAAAGTTTCCTTAGCCTCTTTGTAGGAAATGTTGCTGGAGGCCTTGATTTTCTGTATTTGTTTTTCCTGAACCCACTTCGGACACGTTTTGCTACTGGAAGGGTGACAGCCCTCGTAGTTAACACACCGGGGTGATCCCTCACAGGTGTCACCGGAATGGCCTTCCTCGCCACATTTTCCACAGGTTGCTGGTCTATTACAACTAGTCTTAAAGTGACCGTATCTTTGACAGTTGAAGCAGCGAATAGGGTTGGGGATGTAGATCTCAACCTTGACCTGCAGATATCCAATTTTCAGTGTTTTCGGGAGTTTCGGGGTGTTGAAGGTAAGGATAAAGGTGCCAGTGGGCTTCCTGACACCCTCCCTTAGCACTGAGATACGGTGAATGTGGCTGACTTGTTGCGATGCCAGGCCATCAAGAATCTCCCCATCCGAGCAGTTCTTGATGTCCAGGCATCTAATGACACCTTTCGAGCTGTTAAGTGACCTGTGAGGGGTCACCCGGACTGCAGCATTAACCAACGTCTTTGTTCTGAGTAAGTTGTTTGCTTGGGCAGAACGACTGACTTCCACAAGAAGGTCTCCTGATCGCAGTCGTTTAATTGATTTTGGAGTGCCGACAACACCCTCAATGCCCTTGTTCACGGTGAAGGGTGAAAGGTTTGCGACGGCATTGTCATCACCACCACTTGACACAAAGAGAAACCTAGGCCAGTTAGGAGTGGCTTCCGGATCGGAGCTGGACCCGGAATCACTCCTGAAACGTTTATTTGCAAGTTTTGTTGAGTTTGGGGAATCCATAGCAAAAAAAAAAAAATGAAATTCATCACCGGTGCTCCCCACCCACCATGGAGCCCAACAAGGGGACATCAAAGGTAAGTGGAAAAGTACATCACGAACCGATGCCAGGGATACACCAGTGATATACTCAAGGCCATTAAATGAATCAATAACCCCGATTGACCTGATTAAGCAGCCGCCTTCTGAGAAAACCACTTCTGATACACATAAGCAAGGTCCACTTGGTGACGGGTACATGATAGGTTGGTGCTATGTTAATAAGCAAAAATTGAAAAGCAGTCAAGTGGAGATCTCAGGGCATGACACCACCAGCCGATTGGTTGAACCAGGCCAAGTCAACCTCCCGACTAGGCGAATTTGAGGCCAAAGTGGTGTGTTGCTAGGACCAAACCGCAGTTATAGCCTTCACTCAACCACCAGGACCCTCTCCTCCACCGACACGGGTCGCGACTCACGGCAAACAAGTCGTCCCTGTTAGTCGCCTCTTACGACATGCTGGGAAAGCAGCGGGTCTATTCTAAATCCCCGTACCCGCAGGGGGGGTTCTTCTTTCGGATCACGGTGACACATCCAAAGGACATTACTACACCGCACATGCGTCAGGGGTGCCCTAATTTGCCCTAATAAAATTGGTAATATATTGAACAGGATCTCTATGACTATCTAAACCATCAATCAAAGCAGCAGGAAGGTTATTCCAATCTTTCAGAGTGTTGCCTTTGGGCGTAGTGTTGCCTTCGGGCGTAGTGTTGCCTTCGGGCGTGTTGTTGCCGTGGGGTGTAGAGTCGCCTTCGGGCGTGGTGTTTCCTTTGGGCGTGTGGGCGGAATTTGGGAGGTGTGTGGTTGTGGGGAGTTGTTTTGGGGTTGGCTGCAGTGGCAGTGGCAGTAGTAACAAAGACTCTTTTGTTCCCTGTTGCACGGTATGTATAGTTTGTTTAGCATTTGTGTTTGTGACCCGTGATGGTTTTGTATGGGTTTGGGATTCTTCTTAAGTTTGCCAGTGCCTGTTTCTACGTACACAAAAATAACAACGAAACATGGGAACAAGGGATCATGCCTAGCCCTAAATGTGGCTAAATTATGACCTTCATCATGTGCTAAAATAAAATGGGCACGGTAAACCGATCAAGCTCAAAAAATAGAGATGCTCGTGGCAGAAACTGCTAATTTCTGACTCACTTGTGTAGGGAACATATACTTTTCATCTCTTATCTACAAACCATATTTTTCTGAACATAATTTTCTGTTTGATTTGGTGGTGTGTGGATGGTTTTGCCTTTATGTTCCTGTCCGATCCGGTTTGAGTTTTTGTTTTTTGTTTGTATGTGCCGTTTCGATGCACTTAAAAAGCACAAACCATATTTTTCTGACAGTAGGCGGGGTTTTTGTGAGGTAATTAGCAGCCCTTTTTATCCTAGTGCGCAACATTACGACCCTCTCATGATTGGAAATCGCTCTACGGTACCTGTTAAAAACGTGGCAAAATTTTCACCAAATCGTGCGTGATCACCGGAAATTCGCACGTTAGGTCACAGAAAAGAGGGTTTAAGTTCTACTTTCTTTCTTCGTGCCCGTTTCTACGTACGTAAAAAGCTCACAGAAAAGAAATGCACGAGCCGATGACCGTGAGATTTTCGATTATTTTTCCTTTCTTTGTCTCCGCAATCTGCAAAATTTTGCTTAAGTGCGCGACATTCCAACCCTTCAAACGCTTCTGGGGTACCGTCGGACACGATCTCCGTGATGTATTCACCTCTGCCTTCCTTGCTGGCTCATTGAGTCCCTCGCAGCGCACAGGTGTTATAACATTGTTACCAAAGTCTGGAGACTACTGGAGACTACTAGTGTAAATAGTGTATATAGTGTACATACTGTAAATATAGCAAGTTGACTCCACCCCCGGACCCCTCGTGGCAGGTGGACCCCGCCCCGGACCCCTCGTGGCCCCTTGGGCCAGATTGTGATGTTTGCTTGGTCTGGTGTTTTGGTTTTTTGGTTGTTGTTGGGTGGTGGTTTGGTCTGGTGTTGTCTTTCGTCGGCGGTATGTAGTAATATTGGTTTAGGGTGGCCGGGGGGAGGTTGGTTTGTGGGGCTTGGGTTGTCAGTGTGTGTGTGGTTCTATTGTTGTAATGAACACAATTTTCTGTTTGATTTGGTGGTGTGTGGGTAGTTTTGCTTTTATGTTCCTGTCCGATCCGGTTTGAGTTTTTGTTTTTTGTTTGTATGTGCCGTTTCGATGCACTTAAAAAGCACCAAGTCTGGAGACCCCCTAGAACCGAAAAACAAGCGACCAATTACCTTGTTAAATGTAGACTACAAGATTCTGGCGAAAACCCTTTGTAACAGGCTAGGCACGGTCATGCCGGATCTTGTAGGTTCTTTTTAAGTACGTAGTAACGGGCACTAGAAACAAAGGGCGAGAACCCAAACCGGACCGGGCAAAAACGCAACAGAAAACTATTTACATGCACCTACAAACATAAAATTGTGTTACTATTAAATACTATGAACAAAGGACTATATACAAAGGTTAATTACATAAGACAATTAACAAATTTATTCACGCAAAACTACAGGTTAGCAGCTTTTTAAGTACATAGAAACAAAACCCAAACCGAAATTTCAGTGTTAACTTTGTATAAATCCATCCCGAACCCAAGCCAGTTCCAGTTACACAGGACTATTTACAATCTCACAAGGCAAAACTATTTACACATACCCATTTACATTAACAGAAGAGTGTTCAGGTTGAGTCTGTACAATGCTTTTTTGTAACTATGGGTGCTCCTTACGTGCTCGGCAACGGACGTGCTCCGGAACAAAAACGCCTGACGTGTCATAAACACAAGGACAACTATATACACCAGGCCAGCAACAAATTTTAATGTGGCCCAACCCCACTATTTACAATATTAACAAGGTGACGTGCTCCTCACATGCTTGCAGCCGGACGGACCCAATGTGGAACAAAGGCAAACCTATTTACACTGAACTACCAGACTTTGTAGCATGCATGAGCACAGATACAGACAGAACAGAAACCCAAAAGAAAACCGGGCACATACCATTCACACCAAATACTCTGGCTGGGACCTTATCTTTTTAATCCGTGGGCTCGGTACGGGCGTCCCAGAGTGATGGGTTCCCCTGTCTAACACCTCGCCCGAGGCCGACCTCTTCAGTGCAGGCTCTGGCCCCTCCCCCTCACACAAATCAAACCAACCCTCCCCCGAAGGTGGATCCTTTGGAGGAGGCTCTGAGGCAGGCTCCCCGCCATCCGAAATTGCCGAGTCTGAGGACAGATCGAGGTCCTCCTCTACTGTCGTTATTTCAACTTGACTGGGTGTCGTTGCTAAGGGTGGCGAAGAGTCTACCTCAGGAGTTCCAGTACCCCCCTCACACTGCTTGGAGGCAAGGAAGTCCTGTTCCACCTCAAGTGCCACCTCCTCTAATTCTTGAGTTGAATACTGTAGGCCTGTTTGCGAAGGGTTCAGGTGCCGACCCCACATCCGCACTGACATGAGCAGAGTACGATGTGGGGCAGGCACCAAACACATGTCCCCTCCTCCCCACAGAGGTTGCAACGTACCTCGTTAGGACACTCTGCCTTGACGTGCCCCAACTGCAAGCATTTCCCACATCGTCTGTTGGGACACGACTTGGCTTCGTGCCCCTGCTCTCCACATCTAAAACAGGTACGGGGCTGACAAAAGTATCCAATGTGGGCCTCGGAGCCCCCTATGAAGAGGAACGATGGAGTGTCCCTCACCAGTTCCATACGGAACTGTCTCTTGCCATTAAATATACCTTTCAACTCACCGCCAGTATATTTACACCACCACATTTCAGAGACAGCCGTACTGACTAAGAACCCTCGCAACCAGGCGCTGATCAACCTCGAAGGGAAGGTAAAGCACTGTCACCGTCACAGAGCCATCATATGGGGTGACAGTGAGCCCCTCTACCCCCTTCAGGCATGACACACCCTTAACACGGGCAGCATCAGACTTAAACTTAAGGTCATACGTGTTTCGGGCCTCAAGCGCCTGCAACATCTCTATTTCTTTAATTTCAACACCATTGTCTTTTAACACAGTAAACGCCTGTGGGGGAGGGACACTCACCTCAGACGAAAACTCCAACTTAATAATTGTGCTATCCCGACTTCCGGGCATAGCACCAGTTTGTGTGGCTCGAGGCCACGAAAGAAGGAGAAAAAAACCTCAACTAGTTTTACAAAGGACAAAAAAGAGGATGAAGTAAGAAAAACACAAGCTACACAGAAACAAGGCGCGGTCGCAAACAAATGGACGCGACCAGACCTACTTGTCAACGACAACACAAGCACGCTATGAGGTTTTAAGAACAATTGCAATAAGTAGTACAGCTATCACACAGTGATAAGGTTGAGCACGGCAAAGCGACGAGAAGAGCTTTTTAAGTGCATCGAAACGGCACATACAAACAAAAAACAAAACAAAAAAAAACTCAAACCGGATCGGACAGGAACATAAACGCAAAACTATCCACACACCACCAAATCAAACAGAAAAGTATGTTCATTACAACAATAGAACCACACACACTGACAACCCAATACCCCACAAACCAACCTCCCCCCGGCCACCCTAAACCAATATTACTACATACCGCCAACGAAAAACAACACCAGAACAAACCACCACCACCCAACAACAACCAAAAAAACCAAAACACCAGACCAAACAACCATCACAAACTGCCCCAAGGGGCCACGAGAGGTCCGGGGCGGGGTCCACCTGCCACGAGGGGTCCGGGGTGGAGTCAACTTGCTATACTTGCGACGAGAACTCGACGAAACACGTCTGCTCTCGTCGAAGACCTGAACTGAACTGACCGGATCTTGTAGGTTCTTTCCAGACGTGTGCGGTGCGGGGGACACAGTATTCAGCAGACTTTTTACGTACGTAGAAACGGGCACGA
Organism: Holothuria leucospilota; assembly: GCA_029531755.1. NCBI lineage: Eukaryota > Metazoa > Echinodermata > Holothuroidea > Aspidochirotida > Holothuriidae > Holothuria > Holothuria leucospilota. The sequence continues at coordinate 38,762 of JAIZAY010000452.1, forward strand.
GGAAACAAAGTAGAACTTAAACCTGACCGGACAAAAACATAACTCTGAACTATTTACAGAATTCTGTACATTGCGCTAGCAAACAAAATGTCTGTGATAACTATGTACAGCTAGCTTTTTACGCACGTAGAAACGGGCACGATTGCGCTAGCAAACAAAATTTCTGCGACAACTATGTACAAAACCACCCCGAACCCAAACTAGTTACATAGGACTATTTACAATCTCACTAGGCAAAACTATTTACATACCCATTCACATCAACAGAAGAGTGTTCAGGTTGAGTCTGTTCAATGCTTTTGGAACTATGGGTGCATGTGGCCAACCCCCACTATTTACAGTATTAACAATGTGATGTGCTCTTTACATGCTTGTAGCCGGGCGGACCTAATGTGGAACAAAGCAAACCTATTTACACTGAACTACCAAAAAAACTTTGTGGCATGCATGGGCACAGACACAAACAGAACAGAAACCCCAAAAGAAAACGGGGACACAAAGGCAAAACCATTCACACTAAATACTCTGACTGGGACCTTATTTTTTTAATCCGTGGGCTCGGTACGGGCGTCCCAGAGTGATGGGTTCCCCTGTCTGATACTTCGCCTGAAACCGACCTCTTTAGTGCAGACTCTGGCCCCTCCCCCTCACACAAATCAAACCAACCCTCCCCCGAAGGTGGATCCTTTGGAGGAGGCTCTGAGGCACGCTCCCCGCCATCCGACATCGCCGAGTCTGAGGACAGATCGAGGTCCTCCTCTAATGTCATTATTTCAACCTGACCGGGTGCCGCTGCCAACGATGGCGGAGAGTCTGCCTCAGGAGTCCCAGTACCCCCCTCCCACTGCTTGGAGGCAAGGAAGTCCTGTCTCAACCTCAAGTGCACGCCTCCTCTATTCCTGGGTCGAATACTGTGGGCCTGTTTGCGAGGGTTCGGGTGACGACCCTACATCGGCACTGACCTGGGCTAGAGTACGATGTGGGGCAGGCACCAAACACATGTCCCCTCCTCCCCACAGAGGTTTGCACCGTACCCTCGTTGGGACACTCTGCTCTTGCCGTGCCCCAACTGCAAAACATTATCCCAATCGTCTGTTGGGACACTACTTGGCTTCGTGCCCTCCTGACCCCTCCTCTCCACATCTAAAACAGGTACGGGGCTGCTGACAAAAGTACCTAATGTGGGCCTTGGAACCCCCTATTGAAGAGGAACGATGGAATGTCCCCTCCCAGTTCCATACGGAACTGTCTCCTTGCCATTAATAATACCTTTCAAGTCACCCACAGTATATTTACACCACCGCATTTCAGAGACAGTTCCGTATTGACTAAGAACCCTCGCAACCAGGCGCTGATCGACCTCGAAGGGAAGGTAGAGCACCGTCACCGCCACAGAGCCATCATATGGGGTGACAGTGAGCCCCTCTACCCCCTTCAGGCATGACACACCCTTAACACGGGCAGCATCAGACTTAAACTTAAGGTCATACGTGTTGCGGGCCTCAAGCGCCTGCAACATCTCAAGCAGAACCTCTGGTTGATGCGGGACTTAGTTGAATATGTGATGGACCGTGATCTTCCATGTGCACTTGTCTCCCTCGATCAGGAGAAGGCCTTCGACATGGTTGATCACGGGTTCCTCTTTAAAATCTTTAAAAGGTAATGTTGGTCCAACGTTGGAAGTTTGTTGAACGCTGGATGTTGGAAAATTTTGTTAGTCCAACGTTGGAACGATGTTGTTATATTTCTCTATTCGGGGTTGTGAGATAGGTCATAATTGTTGGAGGCGTATTGTTGTTCCAACGTTGTAATCCGATGTTGGTATGACGTTGGAAATTAATCGGACCCAAGACGTTGGAAATCATTGTTAATCCAACTTTGGAACAACGTTAGTTGATCTCTTCATAATGGTGGGAGACCCGATGTTGTTCCAACATTATAAGCCTATGTTGGTCCAACGTTGGAAGTTTGTTGAACGCTGGATGCTGGAAATTTTTGTTAGTCCAACGTTGGAACGATGTTGGTATATTTCTCCATTCGGTGTTGTGAAATAGGTCATAATGGTTGGAGGCCTATTGTTGTTCCAACGTTGTAATCCGATGCTGGTCCGACGTTGGAAATTAATCGGACTTAGACGTTGGAAATCATTGTTAATGCAACTTTGGAACAACGTTAGTTGATCTCTTTATATAGTGGCGGGAGACCCGATGTTGTTCCAACATTGTAAGCGTATGTTGGTCCAACGATAGAAGTTTGTTGAATGTAGGATGTTGGACATATTTGTTAGTCCAACGTTGGAACGATGTTGGTATATTCTTCATTTGGTGCTGAGGGAAAGATTGTAATGGGGGGGGGGGGGGGGATGGAGGCCCGCTGTTTTTTCAACGTTGTAAGCAAATGTTGTGGCCGGCTCAACTTGCACCAGTTGGTTGGAAACTGGGCAGTTAAACCTCATCTAACTAACCCATGGTTACTCAGTGCTGTATAAATATTTTTGAAAATACAATTGAATGGAATATTACTGAATTATAAACACCACATCCATTGGATAACTACCTTGCATTTTTAATTGGTCTCGATGAAAGAGAAACCTATGCATTCATGATGGCGTGTGTGTGTATGTATGTGTATGTGTGATATCTCAAGAAGGGTAACTCAGAGGGATGTCATACTTGACATGTAGATTGCTCATATTGAGTAGATGACCCCTATTGTTTTGGTGGAAGTCAAAGTTCATTTTTGGTCACCAGAGGTCTAATAGTAAATACCTTGAAAACTGCTTGTAAACACAGTATCTCCAGAATGTGAGGGATCTCATACTTAGTATATGAATTGCCCATGTTAAATAGATGATCTCTGTTGCTTTTGGTGAAGGTCAAAGGTGATTTGGGGTCTCCACAGGTTGAAGTCAAAATTTTGTAAATGCTGTATCTCAAGAATTGTAACTCTGAGGGATCTCATACTTAGCATGTGGATTGGCCGTATTGAGTAGATGATCCTTGTTCTTGGTGGGTGATCAAAAGTCATTTAGGGTCACCAGAGGTCAAACATTCAAACCTAAACAATATCTCAAGAGGGGTAACTCTAAGGATCTCACACTTAGCATGTGGATTGGCGGTATGGAGTACATGATCCTTATTGTTCTTGGTGGAGGTCAAAGGTCATTTGCGGTCACCAGAGGTCACATGGTCAATACCTTGGAAATTACTCAAAAACACTAGCTCAAGATGGCATTTCAGAACTCTCATACTTGGCATGACTCTGTATTGGTTTTGATGGACAACAAAGGTCCATTGGGGATCATCGGAGATCAAAAGGTCAAAACTTTGTAAATACTACATCTCAGGCAGGGAATTTGAGGTTTCCCATTTAACCTGTAGGTAGCCCACATTGAGTAGATGATACCGTATTTTTGTTGTGTATGGAAATGACGAGGTCATTGGAGGTCACCAGACGTCAATGGTCAAAATATATAAAACGTATTTCAAGATGTGAAGTTTTTGATGAATCTCATACATGCATGTGGATGGCATATAATAAATTGATGACACTGAAAAACATTCCCAATATCCTGGAAAACAGACCCTAATGCGTTTTTTCCCTAAAATATTCTAGACTTTTAATTTGGACGCAATATTCCAAGTGAATAGTCCTTTATTTTCATAAAGCGGTCCTAAGCAGGCGCAGATCCAGACATTTCAAAAAGGGGGGGGGGGGGGGAGAGGGGGGCTGAAAGCCCCTTGATTATTCTCTTAGGGTAACATTATGCTAATTTTCGTGTATTTGTTATTGTTGGTTTAGAAAGAGGGGGGGGGGCGAAGACGGGAAAGCCCCCTTCCCTATGGAGAACCATGCATGCTAAGAACCGTGCAATAATCTTGGACAGTTCCTCCCAAATTATGTCAGTTTACACTAAATGGGTCTGTTACAATTATCGTACTAATGTTCAGTACTTACCATTCACTCACAGTGTCACAATTGGTCCAGACTCCAAACAGAGTAATGTCTCACAGGACTGGATGGGATTAAAAAAAAAGAAGATACTGGACCGGATTCTGTGTGTTCAATAATTTCCCCCCCCCCCCCCGAGATACCAAACTTAACCCCAGGGGTAAATACCCACCAGTTGTAGGAACCCACTAGCCCTACATTCATTTAAATGATCCTCAACAATTTTGATTCATGTCACTTCTAAGCCAGAATTGTTGAATTTTGTTTGCACAGTCTCGGTTGTTACTCATAACAAACATATGATCTACATTCACAGAACGCCAGCATGACATGATCCTAGCCCCATATATAGCATAGTGCAAAATCATGATGCCTGCACCTGATGTATTTTGTAGTCACCTTGTAGCGTAACTGCATGTGGAGTGTGTCTGTTTAAATTCTTACAGGTCTCTGTTTTTTTACCGTCGCTTTTTAATTGCCAGTAAGTCTCAGAAGCTGTCCTCTTTGAAAATTTTGGCCATCCTCAAAGACAGCAAGATTTTTGGGGGGGGTTTAAATTCCACTAGCTAAGGCCTGCTCCTGACCACCACCTAACCCCCCCCCCCCAAAAAAAAAAATGCGGAAAAAAATGACCATCCAATCTTTTCCATGTCCCCATACCTACCATCCCATGTCCATTTTGGTGTTTGTGAACTTGTTTTCTGCTTTGTTGATTCCTTGGCCAAGGCGGCAAGGATCTGTGCGATGGTGATGTGGTATGGTGTGGTGTGTATTGATGCTTTTTTTAGACGATATCTCAAGAAGGTTAACTGAGGATCTCATACTTGCATGTTGATTGCCCATAATTAAATTAATATGCCTATGTTTTTGTGTTTCAAGGTCTCTGGGTCACCAGGGGTCAAAGTCTGAAAACCTTGTTGACACGATATCTCAAGAAAGGGAGTATGGATAAGTTTCATATGTAGTATGTGGATGTGTTATGGTAAGACAAAGGTACCTATTATTTTTGGTGGAGGTCAAAGGTCATCTGGGCTCACCAGGGATCAAAGTCCGAAAACCTTGTTTACACCATATCTCAAGTTAAACATGGATAGATTTCATACTAAGTATGTAGATGTGTTATGGCAAGAGGAAGAAGCCTATTGTTTTTGGTGGAGGTCAAATGTCATCTGGGGTCACCAGGGGTGAAAGTCTGAAAACCTTGTTTACACGATATTTCAAGGTAGGGAGCTTTGATAAATTTCATACTAAGTACGTGGATGTGTTATTTGAGAGGAAGAACCCTGTCATTTTTGGTGGTGGTCAAAGGTCATCTGGGGTCACCAAGGGTCAAAGTCTGAAAACCTTGTTTACACTATATTTCAAGTTAGGACGCTTTGATAAATTTCATACTTAGTATGTGGATGTGTTATGGTGAGAGGAAGAACCCTATTATTTTGGTGGTGGTCAAAGGTCATCTGGTGTCACCAGGGGTCAAAGTCTGAAAACCTTGTTTACATGATATCTCAAGTCAGGAAGCATGGATAGATTTCATATTAAGTATGTGCATGTGTTATGGTGAGAGGAAGAGCTCTGTTGTTTTTTGGTGGAGGTCAAAGATCATCTGGGCTCACCAGGGGTCAAAGTCTGAAAACCTTGTTTACATGATACCACAAAGAAGGAAGGATGGATAGATGGATGTGTTATGGTGAGAGGAAGTCTATTGTTTTTTGTGGAGGTCACAAGCCATTTGAGGTCACCAGAGGTCAAAATTTGAAACGGCAACTTTCATTATAAAAACAAAGCTAAGACACAGACACTCCCTGTAATAGTTTTTTTTATTTTTTATTTTTTTTTAGTTATTCAAATTTTGGTTTAAAGGACATGAGCTGACGTGAGCAGGGGTCAAATTGTGACCGCACCATAAAAAATGATGTAGTAGAGAGATATAAATTTGATGGATGAACCTCAGTGTAACAAAGCACCCTGTTTTGGCAAGGAATCACTAAGCCTTTGGCTTTCTGGTTACAATAAATTGTCAAAATACAAACTTCTTACTTTTTTTTTCACCAACAGGATGAAAGTCCTCGGCAAGTCATGACATATGGTAACCAAACACAAGTGAGAACAATTGTGCTGCAAGACAAGAAAGATACAATCAAAGCCCCATTGTGGCGGAAGGTTGCCGGAGAAAACATCACTGTGGGAAGTTACATTACAGGGAAAAACCTCTTAACAGAGTATGGCAAAGAAAAACAACTTTCAACAACGTCAAGAACTAAAATAGAAGTGAGACTCTCCATCAACTTTTTGTCTTTATATTTGCAATCTATGAAAACCTTACCCTATACTACATTAGGCACTAGTAACAGATGAGGCTGCTCTACCATATGATTCAAAAATACCGTTTGCATTCAAATTTCCTTGAAGTCTGCAAAACTTATGCAAATATTCATCAAAAACTTACTCATCACATTTGGCAAAAAATAGAGAAGTAAACAAATAGAACTTCTCTCTAAAGGCCCAGTCACACTATACCGAATAGTGATAACCGTGTGAGTACCGAATATTTTTGGGGAGTTTTTGCGACTTTTCGGTGATACTCGGTTCCACTCCGTATTCACCCTGTGGTCACTCGGTTTACACTTTTTTGACTCGGCGATGCTCTGTGGATCCACCGGAAATTTTTGTGCATGCACAAAAATTTCCGGTGGTCACCACCGAGTGAATCGCTCGGTGCTGGCTCGTTGTTCACTCTGTATTCACTCTTTTTATGCGGTTTGCACACTGTTTCAACCCGGTTGTTGTCCGGCGATTCTCGGTGGATATGCAGCCACTACCGTATGGACCGCACTTCAACGGAGCTTGCACTGAGCTAGAACAGGGTGAATACCGAGTGTGAATCGTGCGAAATTTCAGAGAAACCGCATATACCGAGACGCAACAGAGAGGACAGAGTGTCTACAGTATGATCGCAGGGTGTTTACGGAGTGATAACCGAGAGACGACATGTTTTGAACATATTCAGCAGAAAGGGCAGCGTTTTATCTGAGTAAATTTTATTAGAATATTTATTGTGCCATTTACTGTCCTTTGGAGCGTGAAGCTCTGGCATTCGACAAGGTCATTTTAGGTAAACTATTGTGGTTCCTGTTTTTAATCACCAAGTTGCGAGAGGCCCCTATAGCCATGGACTGTACACTGCGGGTCCGCCTTCAAGCCCAAGCAGCGATAGCTGAAGCCAATCTTCATTTGGCGCAGGCTAACCTGAATATTCATCAATATGCCCAGAACCGGATGAGGAGACGAAGGCAGCGCCGATGGTGGTACAGGGCGTGGTTGGGACCTGCCAGGCGGCGAAAGTATGGTCTGTACGACCAGCTGATGGTAGAGCTTCGCAGGGAAGACACAACGGCATTCACAAACTTCCTGCGAATGCCACCAGCAATGTTTGACGAACTCCTGACGAGGGTGGGGCCACGCATTACAAAGCAGAGAACATACTACAGAGCGCCTATCGAGCCTGGCATGAAGCTGGCCATCACCCTGCGCCACCTCGCCTCTGGGTCCAAGTATACGGACATGCGGTACGGATGGAGGGTGCCTCACAACACCATCTCCTTGATTGTCAGAGAGGTAGGTATCAATTGTGAATTTGTCATTCAATTTCATTTGTTTGTACAAGTTTTATCACATGTTTATGTAGGTTACTTATGATAGGTCTGTTGATTGATCATTTGAGGTTT
>JAIZAY010001135.1:0-20668 GCA_029531755.1 Holothuria leucospilota
CCCAATCGCCCCTATTGGCCACGAGCCACTTGATTATTTCCTGAGAATCTATAGCCCAGGTTGTCTTATTAAGGATCTATATATATATTGACAAAATGATACCACCGCCAACGTTTAACGTTGATTGTGAGTTTTCGCGTATCTCGTACACAACTAGCTAAGATATGTGGAGAACAACTTCAGTTAAAACAAGTTTCTATGACCGAACACAGGCCCTTATCTGAATTAAAAAAAACAAAATAACTTAGAATAATTTTTTCCAATCACCTACGAAAATTAACAGGTAAAAGTGTATCGTTAAATAATTTATTTCTAAGGCAGCGAAACCACAAGCAATGCACTTAAAATTTTATCACACCTATGTAAAAGTGGAACGCTCCAAAAGTGATTTCTTTAGTTGTTCACAATGCAGCATGTGGCAAATGATCGTTCCACACACACAACTTTTCGATATGCATTTGGTTCTTCCTGTTTGATAGTGTCCGTTCCTGTGCACTAAAAAGCAGTTTGATTCAAACATAATTACTACTTAGTTATATGTTTTTCACCAGTGAAATATTTATTTTGACCCACATGCCTTGTTCACTGTTTTTAAAGCGGAATATAGGATCGCTACAAACACATATCGTAGCTTTATGTTGTAGGTTCATGTTTGAATTATAAGGTTCATTGCATTTTGCCTGGAGGTTCTCCGCTGTAATGTAACATCATATTTATCTCGAGAGAAACTCCTGAACTGCTTGCAATTTTTTTCCGGGGACATTTTTAAACATCGTTCCTATCTTTTATGTGTGCTTCTATTGTGGTGCCGAGCATCGAATTATCTGTATTTAATTTCTTATGGCGGAGGGTATACCGCGAGTATAGGTGCATGCAGACAAAGTGGTTTTTACGTACATAAGAAAAGGGCCCGAAGAAACAAAGGAGAATTGAACACCGGCCGGACAAAAAACAACACTCTGCCTATTTACAAGGAGTCTGTACATTGAAGCTGGCAAAACGAAATTTGCTGTGTTAACTATGTGACAAAAGACCACCCCCAACCCAAGCCAACCCTATCACAGGACTATTACCTTACAATATTTAACAAATTAACTATTACCCGGCCCGACCCGCAACCGAAACAGTGGGAGCACCCAACACCTGCCGAACGTCGAACCTTGGCAAACGGACGAAGTCGACCTACACCCTCTGCTTAATCTGTCCTCACCCGGGACGCCAGGACTGCGTCCGTCGGCATTCCCACCTCTTCCCCACCTCCACCAATATTACACACCAGGTCACTCTTACAAGGCCAGCTTTATGGGAGCCCGGAACGAAGGTAAAGTATCCCGCGAACACTTGTATATATGCATCGCGGTGGGTTGACAAGAGCCATGCCAGCATAGTCCCGGGCTGCCGCCCAGGTTGGGTACAAAACGTGAGGCGATCTCCGATCTTGAAAACCACTCCCAGAGGAGGGCCAACATGCCAAAACACGTCAAGCCGGCGGTGATCGAGTGTCCCACTGGCTCGTGGTCTACAACCTCCTCATTTCCCAGCCCAGGACCCATAGTCGTTGGGTTGCGTTGCCACCCAGACAACCAATCTATCAAACATTGTCCCGGTATGGGTCCCCCGCACTGGACTGGCAAAACGTCCCCTACAGAGTTGAGCCGAATACTACGTTAGTGTTCCCCTCATCTGACAGTTATGGCCTTCCGTTTGCCTCCACTGTGAGGTACACTGTTGCCTAAAATAGGGTAGGAAAGAACCCACGGAATGATAATCCACCCCATAAACGTACCAAGGTAGGCAAACGGTCATCTGATACCCTGTCGACAGGCACTAAAAAACACACCATTGGTCAGGAGAAAGCGCAAGCTCTTTGGAGGAAAGTGCACCAAGGCCCAGCCCAACCCTTGCCACTGACCTGCATACCCCACTTTTCTTCTGACCTGCTCCGTTTTCCCTGACCAAAAGAAACCTGAACACATCCCTCTCGAGGTCGCACCGGCGGGACAACCCTCTGGAAGCGGCCAGACCCGTGCCCGGATACCACGCAGCGGGTAAACGAAACGGGGTTTTTAACTGTTACCGTACCCCACATCAGGATAAATTGCGATCGTGGCAACGCGATTCCTTCAACCTAGCTTCCACCATGGTCCACTTCCATCATTCATGGGTGCAGTTTGTAGATTGAAGAGATCGTTTTGTGTCAACATATTGAGAGAGTGGCATGTGTTGTGGACCACGATTTAGCATGTCGAGTCAAGAGCTGATGCAAGTTTGAAAGAACAGGCAATGGTTAAAGGCAACTTAGGTAAATGGTGATGTTATAATCGATGACGATACAAGCGACGGTAGCATTGTTGATGAGAATAGAGTAAGTGATGAAGAAGAAAGCAACCGTCCTGAACATGACACTGATCGCAGGGCTCGTGATAGCAAGGACGAACGATTTGGTGATGACGATTTCGGTGAGAGTGTTACCACACATAGCGAGGGAGACGATGAACCTGTCGGGGATGGTCAGACAGGAGATGGTTTTAATATGGGAAATGAAAGTAAGGACGGGGTTTGTGATGTCGAACATGAAAATAATGGTAATCTTAGTGATAACGGTAGTGGCAAGAGAAGCGAAGGACTTGCTTCAGCAGGAACTAGTCAGGGCGACGCTGCTGACCCACGGTCAGCGGTGGCAGTGATGTTGATGAAGGTGGCAGTGATAACTATGGCGTGATGAAATCGGATCGCGAGTCATGTAGCGACGGCCACGTCGGTGATGATGATGGGGTGGAAAGCCAAGGTGACATTAGTTTCGGCGATTTTGGGATGACGTTGAAAAGAATATGCTGGTAACAGGTTTACTTGGACAAGATGTCAACAACCCTTATGATGTTAGCCCGTCGTACACGCATTGGTCACCGTACATTGGGAGAAATTCGAGAAGCGAACTCCACGTTTTCAACACCGAGCACAGGAAAGTTCATCGAGGAAGCGGGTTGTTAAAAAGAGAATGCCGAGAGTTCACTCAAGAAAGACTAATTGAAATTCTTTATGGTAGCAATCTTAGCTACATTAGGCAAATTGGAAGAGACGTTGGCTTAAGGAATGTGTCCAAAATGACAAAACTCGATATTATTAGAAAAGTACGTGACACGCTTAACAAGGACGACACCAAATTTGACAAATTGTTCACAAAATTACAAGGTTCGAGCGGTGGATGGGCTTCAATGGTTTGTCCGCATGGAATCGTATACGCACTGAAATTTTTATTGCGAGCAGAAAGTCCACGTGACATCGTTGATCTAGTCCAGTCAATGAAACATATACCGAATGTAGTGGTGGTCGATATGGCTAACATGGTCGTTTCACATGGGAACCGACGATTTCCGGGAATGTTTCATCCTCATAACGGGATGTATAGTAAGTTGACTCCACCCCGGGTCCCTCGTGGCAGGTGGACCCCGCCCCGGACCCCTCGTGGCCCCTTGGGGCAGTTTGTGATGATTGCTTGGTCTGGTGTTTTGGTTTTTTTGGTTGTTGTTGGGTGGTGGTTTGGTCTGGTGTTGTCTTTCGTTGGCGGTATGTAGTAATATTGGTTTAGGGTGGCCGGGGGGAGGTTGGTTTGTGGGGCATTGCACTGTTAGCACAAATTAGTCAAACATTGTCTGATACGCCTAACCCAAGTTAGTCAAAGGCGTTTGACTAATTCTGTACCAATTGACTAGATTTCTGACCAATTTTTAACCTCTTTGACCAATTTTTTACCAATAATTATTGGTCCATCATTGTGCAATTGGTCAAAATGAGTGACTAAAATGGGTTAGGCGTATCAGACAATGTTTGACTAATTTGTGTTTACAGTGTGGGTTGTCAGTGTGTGTGTGTGTGGTTCTATTGTTGTAATGAACATAATTTTCTGTTTGATTTGGTGGTGTGTGGATGGTTTTGCCTTTATGTTCCTGTCCGATCCGGTTTGAGTTTTTGTTTTTTGTTTGTATGTGCCGTTTCGATGCACTTAAAAAGCCCCCCTCATAACGGGATGTTAGCTGAACCGACACCAGCTACTATGAGGTTAGTTAAATCTGATGATTTTGTGATAAATTTGCCCTGGCTTGAAGAACACAAACAAATGCATGACACCACTGGAGACGTTAACCCGGTGACCGGCTCTAATGAACACTATTGCCTCTTGAATGATTGTACTTTTTAAGTGCATCGAAACGGCACATACAAACAAAAACAAAAACTCAAACCGGACCGGGCAGAAACATAAATGCAAACTATTTACAAACAACTAAATCAAACAGAAAATTATGTTCATTACAGTAATTGAACTATATGTACAGATACTTACATACACATATATACATATTTACAACATATTTACAACCAAGCACCTCACAAGCCACCCACATACAAACACAGCCCCATTTACAAATTACAGTAGTTCCATATTTACAAACAAACAAAATCAATATTTACAAGTTGACTACCACCCGGCCCGCCCTCACCGAAACAAGCGGACCCCACCGCCTACCGAATGCCGATCTTGGCAAACGGACGAAGTCCGACTCCACCCTCAGCTTAACCTCCGCCCTCACCGACGCCAGGACGACATCAGCAGGCCTCCCCACCCCCCTAAAAACAATGTTACATCGGTCTCTCCATAAGGCTAGCTTTATGGAGGCCGAAACAAAGGTAAGTATGTCCTGAACACTTGTATTGCATGGCGGAGGTGAAAGACCATACAAAGACCATACAATTGAATGATTGTAAGTAGTTTATGGTTGTGTTCTTGCCGGTCCGGATTTGGTTCTTCTTGTTTGATTAGTGTCCGTTTCTATGCACTTAAAAAGCACTATTGCCTCTTTGACCGGTTACACGAGGGAAATGTTAAAGGTGAATTTGAAATCCTACGAAGAGTACAGTTTGTGCCTGAGCTACGCGGGAAGTTGAACACACAAGCCCAAGAGCAATTGGATAGTGAGATGAACAAAAACATGACGCCTGCTAAATATATTTTTTTGTTTAGAAGCATAATAGATTTGAGAAACACTAAAGAATAGAATACAAATAGGGAAAATACAAAAAAAAAAAAAAAAAAAAACATGGGCAATCGGGTGACTTTAGACGACTTACGTAGGTTAGGGGTTCATTTTACACACAACCCAAAGTCAGGAAGTGACAATACTTCGAAGGAACAAAAATACACGAAGACCCGTATTCACCACCGTCTGCTTCACCCAAACAGAGAAACACGCCGGGTATGGACAAGAAAAGAGCACAGACCGAGCAGCAAACGCCGCGACAAAAGAGGAATAAGAAAAGAAGAAAGCCTGCCGAGTGGTTACCACATCTTCACCTTACTCATGACGAGAGGGCAACATTACTTGAGGAGGTGGCTAAACGATCTAATTCACGCAGGTCAAGATATATTGAAAGGATCGTTGCCCGTCGGGGGGCTCCAAAATACGTTGCTAATGCAATCAACTGGTTTTGAACCCGAGTCGAGTGAGTTTGTCCAGATTATTAACTTAACAAATTCTCACTGGGTATTGCTGTGCAATATAGGTGTTAAAGAACCAAATGTTAGGTTGTTCGACAGCTCGACTTCTGTCCAAAAGTCTTACCCGTTAGATCTGGGAAGGGCTGCTGCGTGCCTTCTACAAACAAAAGAACGCACATTTCCATTCATCTCATGAATGTTAAACAACAGACGGATGGTTCGTCGTGCGGTGTTTTTGCGCTGGCGTTTGCGGCTACATTATGCGCCGGTCAGGATCTAACTGAAATGAATTATGACGAGGATGCCATGTGGAACGGGTTAATCGACAATCTGAATAATTAAGAAATGTTACCGTTTGGTATTGTGGATTCAAACAGAAAAAAACCAAAGCGTATCCGGATTATAAGAGAACACATATATTGCACCTGTAGGCGACACGACGATGGAAAGAAAATGGCAGAGTGTGGCGTTTGTAAAGAATGGTTCCATGAGGCCTGTGTAGGACGAATACCAAAAGGTGATTTTTACTGTGCGTACTGCCAGAGGAGGTTCGATACGCGCAAGGTAAAGGCAGGCGAAAAAAGGATGGACAGCGTCACTTCGTATCGCACTTTGCAGAAGTTCAGGAAACGCTTCGAGATCCACAAATGGCATGAGGTGGCTGTGCGTATGTAAAAATTTGTGAATGACATCACACTTAACGGCGCTTTTCCTGACGCAGACGAAAAATTGGCTGTAATGACAAAACTACCCGAGCATCTGGAATCAGATGTTAGCGGGATCACGATAATGCGACCAGACGATCCTGCATTTGGTTTCAACTTCATATATATTCATGGCCCCAAACACTCGACCCCTTTATCTTTGTATGAAACACTCGTACATGAGATGACACATGCCAAGTACTGCATGGATGGTGGTGTGAGACGTGGTCACAACGAAGAATACAAGAGGGTTGGTAGAAATATGATAGAGCTTCTAGATGCGAATTCACATTTAATGCCAGTTGATGAAGTTGCAAGAGTGAAGCTTCACGCCCGAATATTCGAACCAAGATCGAGAGGGCATTTTGCCCAAAAGTAAATCCTAACTAATTATTCAAAATCATGTGACTGCACTTTTGTTCCCTTGTGTTGTTTCTGGAAGTGTTTAATGCTTGCTGGCTAAAGACAGCTTAGCATGTTGTGTCGTATTTAAAAAAATTATCGGATATGGTTTTTAATAATTTATAATGTATATTTCAAATAGATATATTTACACATATTTAAATGTAATAATAATGTAAATAATTTGTTTATTGTGAATGAATTTATATAACATATATTGAATATATATATATATATATATATATATATATATATATATAGATATATATATATATATATATATATATATATATATGCATAATATTAAAGGTTCGACAGCTCTCCAACAAAATCTCAGTGACGTGTCCGCAGACCAATATTCGCGGGGGAGATTAAACCAGGGCGATCGGTTAAAACCCTTGTGTTCGCTTTAAAATGTGACACCCAGCAAGGAATAATGTTTGGCAACTTTCATTGATGTCTTTTGTATGGGACACGAAGGTTTTACTTCAAATGTTTTCGTGACCGTGTCACAAAAAAAAAAAAAATTGAACCCAAACCTTTGGGTTTCATATTGAAAACGCACTGTAAGGTTGCTAGAATATGTGCAATATGATGGCCAATATCCTCCCACATCCCGCAGGAATTTTCAAGCGTACTCAAGAATTTAATACCGAACATGTGGTTTAACTTGTCTCTAGCAAATTGGTGGCTTTTTAAGTACGTAGAAACAGGCACTGAAAAACTAAAGGATAATCCCAAACCCAAAGAAAAACCCTGACGGCTCACAAACACAATGTCAAACAGACTAAACATACCATGCAACAAGGAACAAAAGAGTCTTTGTTACTACTGAGATTTAGTACTGCCACTGCAGCCAACCCAAAAACAACACTCCAGCCCAACCACCACAAACAACCCCAAAACAACGTTCCACAAAGACCACACACCCAAATCCACCACACACCCAAAGGCAACACTACGCCCGAAGGCAACACCACGCCCGAAGGCAACGCTAAGCCCGAAGGCAACACCACGCCCTATGGCAACACCACGCCCAAAGGCGACTTCACGCCCAAAGGCGACCCCACGCCCGAAGGCAACTTCTCGCCCGAAGGCAACAACACGTAAAAAGCACAGGGCAAATACAGGCGCACCCTGCCCAAGGGTGCCCCGGAGGCAGCCGTGGCAAAGGGCAACCCCACCACCCCCACGCCCAAACAAGCTCCACAACCGGATGCAGTTTAAAGTCCTAGCAAATTGGTATGTGGCCACACGTTACGGGGTTTATGGAGAGTCGGTCAGCTTCCTTTAAATTGTACATATATATATAAATATATATATATATATATATATATATATATATATATATATATATATATATATATATGTGTGTGTGTGCATTCGTTGCTTTAAAAGTAGGCCACAATGAGTCGGGTTGCTCCGATGATACCCTCCACACGCTGGATAATACGTATACCATGTAATTCTGAAAATGGAAATTATCTGGTATACGGGGGACCTATGGCTATAAAGCGATGAATCTATCTAAATTTGTACAAGTAATGACGAACGAATATGGATATATAACCCAAAATGGGATTGCGAAAAAAATTGGAACGTACCATGGGGGCCGTGCAGGGAATTTGAAATTTAAATTTTTTTTTTTTTTCGTTTCCCGGTTTTTTTCTTTTCTTTTCCCACTCCCGAACAAAATTCAACAGCTCAGTGACATCTGGACTTTGTACGTAAAAGACCTCTCGGAAAATGACTAAAGTCAAAAAAAAAAAAGTCAATGGGAGACAAATTGCAAGAGTTGCGATGCTTCCCGAGGTCCGCCTCCCCGAACGAATAGGGATATGACCCCCAAGTGCTTTTTAAGTGCATCGAAACGGCACATACAAACAAAAAACAAAACTCAAACCGGATCGGACAGGAACATAAAGGCAAAACTATCCACACACCACCAAATCAAACAGAAAATTATGTTCATTACAACAATAGAGCCACACACACACTGACAACAACCCAAGTGGGATTGGAAAAAATTCCGTATGTACGCTGGGGCCGTGTAAGGAGTTTGGGGGCGTTTGCATTGGGGGTGCGACCTTGGCGGGCAAAACAAAACTCAACCGCTCAGTGACATCTGGACTTAGTCAATTTTTCAGGGATTTAGCCGTTGTAAGCACTATAGCCCCATCTCCCTTCGTACCTGGGCTTCAAACTGTTCTCTATAGTCAGCCTCCTTTAGAATCTCTGTGTTCATTTTCCAGAACCCCCTCCCAGCCGGCCATGAATCTGGGGGTTGGAAGGAGACAGTAACTGCATCATGGTCCGAAATTGGGGTGCTTTTTAAGTGCATCGAAACGGCACATACAAACAAAAAAAAACCAAAACTCAAACCGGATCGGACAGGAACACAAAGGCAAAACTATCCACACACCACCAAATCAAACAGAAAATTATGTTCATTACAACAATAGAACCACACACACACTGACAACCCAATACCCCACAAACCAACCTCCCCCCGGCCACCCTAAACCAATATTACAACATACCGCCAACGAAAGACAACACCAGACCAAACCACCACCACCCAACAACAACCAAAAAACCAAAACACCAGACCAAACAATCATCACAAACTGCCCCAAGGGGCCACGAGGGGTCCGGGGCGGGGTCCACCTGCCACGAGGGGTCCGGGGTGGAGTGAACTTGCTATATTTACAGTATGTACACTATATACACTATTTACACTATTTACACAAAAACAAAAAAAAAAAACTGAACAAAACTGGGCCAAAATACAGGCGCACCTTGCCCAAGGGTGTCCCGGAGGCAGTTGTGGCAAAGGGTAACCTCATTATCCCCACGCTTTAACAAGCTCCACAACCGGATGCAGTTTAACGTCCTACCCACGACCGTATCTAAAGAGCTTTTTACGTACGTAGAAACGGGCACGAGGAAACAAAGTAGAACTTAAACCTGACCGGACAAAAACATAACTCTGAACTATTTACAGAATTCTGTACATTGCGCTAGCAAACAAAATGTCTGTGATAACTGTGTACAAAACCACCCCGAACCCAAACCGGTTACATAGGACTATTTACAATCTCACTAGGCAAAACTATTTACATACCCATTTACATCAACAGAAGAGTGTTCAGGTTGAGTCTGTTCAAAGCTTTTTGGAACTATGGGTGCTCCTTACGTGCTCCGGAACAAAACACCGGACGTGACATGAAACACAAGGACAACTATATACACCAGGCCTGCTGTGGCGGATCGCACACGACGCCATCGTAACGAATCTCAAGCGCCTTCGGTGGCGTCTTGGAGATGGCATTTGCCCCCGCACTGGATGCACAGGGTGGGAGAGTGTGCCCCATGTGTTTTGGCAGTGTGGCTTTGTGGCCCTCCTCTGGGAGTGGTTTCAAGCTCTGGCTGATCGCCTCACGTTTTGTAACACCTGGGCGGTCAGCCAGGACTACGCTTTGTATGGTCTGTCACCCCCGCCATGCAATACAAGTGTTCGCGGGATACTTACCTTTGTTTCGGCCTCCATAAAGCTGGCCTTGTGGAGAGACCGGTGTAATATTGTGTTTAGGGGAGAGGGGAAGCCTGCGGACGTCGTCCTGGCGTCGGTGAGGACGGAGATTAAGCTGAGGGTGGAGGCCGACTTCGTCCGTTTGCCAAGGTCGACGTTCGGCAGGTGTTGGGGTCCACTTGTTTCAGTGCGGGCGGGCCGGGTGATAGTTAATTTGTAAATATTGTAAATATTGAAATTGCAAATAGTCCTACGTGATTGGCTTGGGTTTGGGGTGGTTTTGTACATAGTTAGCACAGACATTTTGTTTACTAGCGCAATGTACAGATTTCTGTAAATAGTTCAGAGTTATGTTTTTGTCCGGTCAGGTTTAAGTTCTACTTTGTTTCTTCGTGCCCGTTTCTACGTACGTAAAAAGCTCTCATACACCAGGCCAGCATTCATGTGGCCAACGCACTATTTACAGTATTAACAATGTGATGTGCTCTTTACATGCTTGTAGCCGGGCGGACCTAATGTGGAACAAAGCAAACCTATTTACACTGAACTACCAAAAAAACTTTGTGGCATGCATGGGCACAGACGCAAACAGAACAGAAACCCCAAAAGAAAACGGGGACACAAAGGCAAAACCATTCACACTAAATACTCTGACTGGGACCTTATCTTTTTAATCCGTGGGCTCGGTACGGGCGTCCCAGAGTGATGGGTTCCCCTGTCTGATACTTCGCCTGAAGCCGACCTCTTTAGTGCAGACTCTGGCCCCTCCCCCTCACACAAATCAAACCAACC
Organism: Holothuria leucospilota; assembly: GCA_029531755.1. NCBI lineage: Eukaryota > Metazoa > Echinodermata > Holothuroidea > Aspidochirotida > Holothuriidae > Holothuria > Holothuria leucospilota. Next base: position 10,925 of record JAIZAY010001135.1, read on the forward strand.
CTCCCCCGAAGGTGGATCCTTTGGAGGAGGCTCTGAGGCACACTCCCCGCCATCCGACATCGCCGAGTCTGAGGACAGATCGAGGTCCTCCTCTAATGTCACAAATTGGACGTCACAACTTCACAGTCACTCGGTGACAGAGCAAGTGGAGAGTACACCCTGTCCAACCTTGAGGCGTCCGTGCCATCTGGGCGGTGCCAAGTGAACATGGGCAAACCGGGATGTTGCACTCTCCAAACATCAACCATGTCGTGATTCTTTGTGAACAAGTCCAATTCCGCCATGCCGACGCCAAAGCCCGAAGACGTACATGAGGCCATTCGGTCGAGCTGTGTGTCAGGGACACAGTTAAAGTCTCCAGCTAGGGTACAAGGAGCACAGCCAGGAACGAAGGATGGTAGGGTAGCGAAAAAGTCCCTTCTGTCTGAAGGCCGATTGGGCGCGTACACATTACATAGGAAGAAGTTTCCGCAAGGATGTTTTGTGGTGATGCAAACCAACCGGCCCTCGTGATCAGAATCAACGTTTCCGACTAGGGGAGTCCATCTTGGTGAAACTAAGATAACGGATCCACAAGAAGACACAGAACCATAGGAAGCGTGCAAACCCCCACCCCATTCATAGGACCAGGTGTGGACATCGTCCTAATTCACGATGTGGGTTTCCTGGAGGAAAACGAAGTCCACACCCAGCGATTTGCAAAATTGGAATATTCTGGACCGCTTCCGACTGTCCCTTATGCCATTAACGTTTAGGGTCATGAGGGACAGGGGGTCAGTCATGGTGGGATAGGTAACTACACATGTCTCTGACCTGGCCTTTTTATTCTTACATGGACTTGGTAGTGGTGGACCAGGATGGATCCCCTCGACTGACTCCTCACCTGAGGCCGACCTTTTTAAATTAGACTCTGTTTCTACACCCTCACACAAATCAAACCAGCCCTCCCCGGATGGTGGGTCCTTTGGTGGAGGCTCTGAGGCAGGTCCCCCAGCATCTGACATGGCAGAGTCAGTCTCCGAGTCTGACGAGAGTTGAAGGTCATTCTCCACTGTTGATAATCCAGCCTCCCCAGGTGCTGAAGAGGAGCACGATGGAGGGCCTGCCTCAGGGGTCCCAGAGACCCCTTCACATTGCTTAGCAGCAAGGAAATCCTGCTCCAGATGATGTGCCACCTCATCAGGTGAAGGGGACCTATGTTCCTTCACCATAGGTTCTGGGCCTGACTGGGAGGGCTCATGTGCCGGCCCCATATCCGCACTGGCATGGGCTGAGTACGAAGTGGGGCAGGAACCAGAGACATGTCCCTCCCCCCCCCCCACAGAGGTTACACCGCACCTCGTTGGGACACTCAGCCTTTTCGTGCCCCACCTGCAGGCACTTGCCACAACGCCTGTTGGGACATGACTTGGCTTCGTGCCCCTCCTCTGAACACTTAAAACAGGTGCGGGGCTGCCCAAAGTATCTTATATGGGCTTTGGAACCCCCTATGAAGAGGAAGGACGGTATCTCCCTCTTGATTACCATACGGAACTGTCTCTTTCCGTTCAAGATGCCCTTCAGCTCACCTTCCTGGTAGGTGACCCAGCGCATATCGGAGACGCCCTTCAGCTCACCTTCCTGTGCTTTTTAAGTACGTAGAAACAGGCACTGCCAAACTAAAGAAGAATCCAAAACCCAAACAAAACCATGACGGGTCACAAACACAAATGCTAAACAAACTATACATACCGTGCGACAGGGAACAAAAGAGTCTCTGTTACTACTGAACTCCAGCAACTGCCACTGCAGCCAACCCCAAAACAACTCCCAACCACATACCACCCAAACAAATTCCGCCCACACGCCCAAAGGAAACAACACCACGCCCGAAGGCGGGGGGCTTTTTACGTCCGTAGAAACGGGCACGAAGAAACAAAGTAGAACTTAAACCTGACCGGACAAAACACAACTCTGAACAACTTACAGAATTCTGTACATTGCGCTAGCAAACAAAATGTCTGTGCTATGTACAAAACCACCCCAAAACCAAGCCAATCACGTAGGACTATTTGCAATTTCAATATTTACAATATTTACAAATTAACTATCACCCGACCCGCCCGCACTGAAACAAGTGGACCCCAACACCTGCCGAACGTCGACCTTGGCAAACGGACGAAGTCGGCCTCCACCCTCAACTTAATCTCCGTCCTCACCGACGCCAGGACGACGTCCACAGGCTTCCCCTCTCCCCTAAACACAATATTACACCGGTCTCTCCACAAGGCCAGCTTTATGGGGGCCGAAACAAAGGTAAGTATCCCGCGAACACTTGTATTGCATGGCGGGGGTGACAGACCATACAAAGCGTAGTCCTGGCTGACCGCCCAGGTGTTACAAAACGTGAGGCGATCAGCCAGAGCTTGAAACCACTCCCAGAGTAGGGCCACAAAGCCACACTGCCAAAACACATGGGGCACACTCTCCCACCCTGTGCATCCAGTGCGTCGTGTGCGATGCGCCACAGCAGGTCACGCCGGCGGTGATCGAGTGTCCTGCTGTGGACTACACGCCACACTTCCGGCCCTGACGCATAGTCGTTGGGTTGGACCTGACCAACCAAGTCATCAAAAATGGCCCGGTACTGGTCCCCCGCACTGGACTGCAAAACGTCCCCTACAGTTGACATAATACGTAGTGTCTCCCTCATCTGACAGTATGCCTTCGTTGGCCTCCAACTGTGAGGTACACTGTTGCTAAACAGGGTAGGAAAGAACCAACGGAATGATAATCCACCCAATAACGGACAAAATAGGCAAAAGGCATCTGACTGTCGACAGCACTAAAAAACACATTTGGTCAGGAGAAAACGGAAGCTTTGAAGGAAAGTGCACAAGGCCCAATCCCCCCCCTGCCTAGGAACCTGGTACACCACTTTTCTTCTGACCAGCTCCGTTTTCCTGACCAAAGAAACCTAAATACGCCCTCTCGAGTCGCTCCAGGACACCCTCTGGAGCGGCCAGAACAGTGCCCGGATACCACAAGAGAGGGTAAACGAATCGATTTATAACTGTTACCTTCCCATACAGACTAATGTAGCGATCGCCAAAGTCCTTCAACCTAGCTTCCACCAGGTTCCACTTTCTCATTCCAGGTACGTGACTCGGGTGAACCGTAACCAAACATATGCCATTGATTTTTATGGCGTCGTCTACCCATGATGCCGCGAAGGGCATTTGTTTTCGACCGCCACTTACCTAGACGGAGTCCTTTGGTCTTGGTGGGGTTCAGTCTGGCACCTGTCGCTCTTTGAAAAGTAGACAGCGTGCCAGTAAGGGCTCTGAAGGAAGCTAGGTCGGGACTCCGCATGTGACGTCGTCAGCATACTGGAGGCACTTGACTTTAGCTCCACCAGGTATGTGAAATGGTCGAACAAAGGTTCAACTTGGAAGGCTCTTGCAAGGGATTCACTAACAATACATAGAGTAGAGGTGACAGGGGACAACCCCTGCCGTACCCCACGTTGAACTCTGAAGGCATCCGACGGTAGGCCATTACGATAACCCGACTATATACACTATTTACAGTAAGAGGTCCATTTAACAAAAACTGGATTCAAATTAAACTTCTTCAAGATTTTAAAGAGGAATCCGTGATCAACCATGTCGAAGGCCTTCTCCTGATCGAGGGAGACAAGCGCACATGGAAGATCACGGTCCATCACATATTCAACTAAGTCCCGCATCAGCCAAAGGTTCTGCTGAATACTGTGTCCCCGCACCGCACACGTCTGGAAAGAACCTACAAGATCCGGCATGACCGTGCCTAGCCTGTTACAAAGGGCTTTCGCCAGAATCTTGTAGTCTACATTTAACAAGGTAATTGGTCGCTTGTTTTTCGGTTCTAGGGGGTCTCCAGACTTTGGTAACAATGTTATAACGCCTGTGCGCTGCGAGGGACTCAATGAGCCAGCACGGAAGGCAGAGGCGAATACATCACGGAGATCGTGCCCGACGGTACCCCAGAAGCGTTTGTAGAATTCCACTGGGATACCGTCGGACCCAGGCGCCTTTCTGCCTTTCATCTTCGCCACCGCCTTCCAGAGCTCGTCGACAGTCAGGGGAGAACCAAGTCCATCATTCTGCTCTTTAGAGGGTGTCTTGTCAATATTATCTAATAGGGACCCTTGAAGGTCTACCTCGACATCTGCCCGGTTATAAAGCTGTTCATAGAAGGTCTTAAATACCTCCACGATGTCGAGAGGGTCCTTCTGTACCGTACCGTGGTCGTCACGGACTGCTCTTATGCGGCGATCGATGGCATACTTTGTGACGTCCCGGTAGAATTTGATGGTTGGTTTTTCCTCCGCCTCCACACAATGAACACGAGCACGAACACGGGCCCCGTGCAGTTTTTCATCAAGGTACTGCTGGATTGCGTGGATTGGTGCGTGTCCCCGTCCTCTCCCTAAAGCAGAGCGAGAGGAAACTCCTCCCTTTTTCGACGAGCTCTCTTACTACACAGTATTCAACTGTAAACTGTTTTGATGCGGGACTTTACGTCGTCCCACACTCTAAATCTGTTGAGAAGGCCGGCTTCAATGTTCGCCACCCTTTTCGTACCTGCTTTACAACTGTTCGCTATAGTCAGCCTCCGTTAGAATGTCTGTGTTCATTTTCCAGAACCCCCTCCCTGTTTGGCCATGACTCTGGGGCTGAAGGAGACAGTAACTGCGTCATTGGGGGATCCGAAATTGGACATGTCACAACTTCACAGTCCCTCGGTGACAGTGCAGGTGGAGAGTACACCCGGTCCAACCTTGAGCGTCCGTGCCATCAGGGCGGTGCCAATGTGAACACGGACAAGCCGGGATGTTGTGATCTCCAACGTCAACCATGTCATGATTCTTTATAAACATGTCCAATTCCGAAATACCGACAACCACAGCCCTAAGACGTAACGTACATGTGGACATTCGGTCAAGCTGTGTGTCGGAGGACGCAGTTAAAAGTCCCCAGCCAGGATAAAGGAGGCACTGCCAGGAACGAAGGATGGCAGGGTCATGAAAAAGTCCCTTTCTGGTCTGAAGGCCGATTGGGCGCATACACGTTACACAGGAAAAAATTCCCCACATGGGTGTCTTACTGTAATGCATACCAACCGCCCTTCATGATCAGAATCGGACTTTTCCGACGCAGCGGAGTCCACCTTGGCGAAACTAAAATAACTGAAACGCACTAAGATGTTTGTTTGAGCCAAAGGAAGCGTGTAAACCCCCGCCCCACTACAAAGGACCAGGTGTGGACATCGTCCTCATTCATAATGTGCGGTCCTCCTGGAGGGAAAACGGAAGTCCACACCCAGTGTTTTGCAAAATTGGAATATCCTTCTGACCTCTTCCGACTTTGTGTCCCTCATGCCGTTAAACATTTAGAGTTCAGGAGGGACAGCGGGATCAGCCATGGTGTAATGAGTGGCTACGTATCTACCTGGGACCTGACCTGTTTTACTCTGTGAACTCGGAGGAGGGGTCTTGAGAATGGTGAACCCCCTGGTCTCACCAGCACCCCGCCTGAGGTGCCGACGTCTTCAATGAAGGCTTCCTCTCCCTACACATAAATCAAGAACCACCCTCTCCCGGATAGGTGGATCTCTTTGGAGAGAGGCTCTGAGGCACGCTCCCACGCCATCCGACATCTGCCGGAGTCTGCTGAGGACAGATCGAGGTCCTCCTCTAATGTCATTATTTCAACCTGATCCGGGTTGAAAACAATACGGTCGTTATTTCACAACTTTGACTGGGTGTCGTTGCTAAGGGTGGCGGAGAGTCTACCTCAGGAGTTCCGTACCATCCCTCCACTGCTTGGAGGCAAGGAAGTCCTGTTCCACCATCAAGTGCCGCCTCCTCTAAATTCCTGAGTTGAATACTGTGGGGCCTGTTTGCGAGGGTTCAGGTGCCGACCCCACATCCGCACTGACATGGAGCAGAGAGTACGATTGGTGGGGCAGGCGGACAAACACATGTCCCTCCTCCTCACAGAGGTTGCACCGTACTCCGATCTCGGACACTCCTGCCTTGCCTGTGCCCCAACTGCAAGCATTTTCCCACATCGTCTGTTGGGACAAGCGACTTGGCTTCGTGCCCCTGCTCTCAACATCTAAAACAGGTACGGGGCTGACCAAAAGTACCTAATGTGGGCCTTGGAACCCCCTATGAAGCAGGAAGGATGGAATTGTCCCCTTCACCAAGTTCCATACGGGAAACTGTCTCTTGCCATTGAATATACCTTTCAACTCACCTCCCAGGTATATTTACACCACCACATTTCAGAGGACAGAATGCCGTACGGACTAAGCAAGCCCTCGCAAACCAGGGCGCGTGATCTACTCTCTGAAGGGAAGGTAAAGCACTGTCACCGTCACAGAGCCATCATATGGTGTGACAGGAGACCTCTACCGCCTTCAGCATGACAAACCCCTTAACACCGGGCAGCATCAGAACGCTTAAACTTAAGGGTCATACGTGTTTCCGGCCTCAAAGAGCCTGCAACATCTCTATTTCTTTAATTTCGACACCATTGTCTTTTAACACAGTAAACGCCTGTGGGGGAGGGACACTCACCCCAGACGAAAACTCCAACTTAACAATTGTGCTATCCCGACCCGAGAGCTAAACGGGGGGGGGGGGGCTTTTTAAGTGCATCGAAACGGCACATACAAACAAAAAACAAAACTCAAACCGGATCGGACAGGAACATAAAGGCAAAACTATCCACACACCACCAAATCAAACAGAAAATTATGTTCAATACAACAATAGAACCACACACACACTGACAACCCAAATACCCCACAGACCAACCTCCCCCGGCCACACTAAAACAAAGCCCCACAAAGACCACACACCCAAATCCACCACACACCCAAAGACAACGCCACGCCCGAGGGCAACACCACGCCCGAAGGCAAACAACCACGCCCGAAGGGCACACCAAACCACGCCCGAAGGCAACACCAACGCCCCGAGGGCAACACCACGCCCCGAAGGCGAACACCACGCCCCGAAGGCATACACCAACGCCCGAAGGCAACACCCAACGCCCGAAGGCAACACCCCTCCCGAAGGCAAACACCTGGCCCGAAGGCAACACCACGCCCGAAGGCAACACCACGCCCGAAGGCAACACCACGCCCGAAGGCAACACCACGCCCGAAGGCAACACTACGCCCGAAGGCAACACTACGCCCGAAGGCAACAGCACTTAAAAAGCACCGGGGCAAGAGCTAAACGATACACGTCTGCTCTCGTCGAAGACCTGAACTGAACTTTTGTTTGCAAAACTTTGTTTTGCTAGCTTAATGTAAGATAATTGTAAATAGTTTCATGATTGTGTTTTTGCCGGTCCGGTTTGCGGTCTTTCTGTTTTGACAGTGTCTGTCGCTTTTTAAGTACGTAGAAACAGGCACTGGAAACTAAAGGAAAACCCTAAACCCAAACAAAAACCCTGTCGGATCACAAACACATTGCCAAACAAACTATACACACCATGCAACAGGGAACAAAAGAGTCTTTGTTACTACTGAGATGAGTTTTTTAAGTACGAAAAAACAGGCACTGACAAACTAAAGAACCACAAACCCAAACAAAATCCCTGTCGGATCACAAACACAATGCCAAACAAACCATACACACCATACAACAGGGAACAAAAGTCTTTTTTCCTAGTGAGATTCAGAAACTGCCACTGCAGCCAACCCCAAAACAACACCCTAGCACAGCAACTACAAACCATCCCAAAACAAAGTCCCACCCGTCAACCACACGCCCGAGGACGGCACAACGCCCGAAGGCAACAGCACGCCCAAAGGCAACGGAAAGCCCCGAGAAAACATCCCTACAGGCGGTAAAGGAATCAGGATTAAACCAACGGCTCCTTTTAGGGTCGCCAAATTCTTCCAAAAGAAAGGCACTTTTCCTCTGCGAACATGCTTAAAATGTATTCTAAGTTTTCTTCTAAGTCAGATCCTTGGCCTAGACCTATTTCTAAAACGAGTCCAACCTAAGCCTACGCTAGTTAAAAAGCGTAAATTTAAACGTTCGATCAAAGCTGCTAAAAGTAAACTTAGAACTCACGATCGACAAAGGGAATGTTCGGCCATACGTAGCCAGGTAGAAACCCAAAGCCTATTAAACGAGGCGAAAGGACTCCAAAAGTATGTCAAAAACCTTTCTGAACCAGACCTCTCTTGTCAACCATTGTAAACAGTTGCCTAGGGAAAAGGTTTAAGTTCATAAAAAACTCCTGAAAAAGGCCACAAACGTAAGCTGACTTACTGAAGTCAATTAAAGACTTAAAAACAGGGGTGTGCACCCTGCGGGCCCGAGGGCCAAATGCAGCCCGCAACTTCCTTCTGTGCGGCCCGCCAACCAATTTCGATTTGCCTAATTTTTTGACCTTGTACGTCCTTGTTATTTTGACCCACAACTTAAAACTTGACGAAAGTACAAGGATAATCAGTAAACTATGAAAAACAAAGAAATGATCAATTCCTTTGATGTAAGGTGGATTATTCTCGGCCATTTCATTATTTGATAAACTAAAGACATTACTTTGTAAAACGCATTCTATAAATCTTGGAATAAACATGTTTTGTCGACAAAAATAGTAGATGCAATACACAAGACAAGTTTCGCCCAACAAAAGTAGGCCCGTACTACACATATTATTCGAGTGCATATGGGTCTGCCTAGCTGGGTACATTGGTCACTAAGGGGAGTGGTGGGGGGGAAGGGATGAGGGGGAGAACGGGGCCACCCTCTTATTACACATCTCTGTTCCCACTGCAGCAGCCCCCAGATGGTTACACGCAAAACATGATTTGGGCCCGGTGTTCGAAAAGGTTGCACACCCCTGACTAAAAACGTAGAATGAGACTATACGCTACGTATTTCAAAACAAAAAACAAGAGCTTTTCTCAAAGTTTTCCCTCGGCGTGGATACCACAACCTACATGTAGTAATCGTCTTGAAGACTATCTTGAAGCTATACCTTAACTGAAATAGCTAGTCTATCTATCCGCAATGCTAAAAGCAATGCAAGCAAAGCGGAATTAAATGCACTCAAAGCATTTCTGAACGATTGTTCCCTAGTAATTAAGCCATTTGACAAAGGCAGAGTTATTGCTACTTTGAATCGTTCAGACTATAAAGCCGAAATCGAAAGGCAATTGCAAAGTGACCATTATGAACGACTTCCGGGTGATAGGCCTATAACTCCTGAAAGTGTAGGTGAACTATTTACAGAATTCTGTACATTGCGCTAGCAATGCCAAAAATTCCTTCTGTCTGCGAATAAACTATGTAACAAAAACCACGCGACTGCACACCCCCACCCCCGAAGGGGAACCCAAAGGCCAGCACATAGGGAGGAAGACCATTTAACAATCTCACTAAGAGTAAGGGCAAAACTATTTACATAACCCATTTAACATCACAATAGAAGGGTGTTCAGGTGGAGTCACAGGTTGAAACACCAGGAACAACTATGATACACCGGCCAGCATCATAGTGGCCAACCCCCACTATTTAAACTATTAACACTGTGATGTGCTCTTTGTTTTTGGAAGTGCATAAAAAGTGATGGCGCTCTTTACATGCTTGTAGCCGGGCGGGACCTAATGTGGAACCCCTGCAAACCGATTTACACTGAACTACAAAAAAAACTTTGTGCATGCATGGGCACATACACAAACAGAACGAAC